>VZUI01042125.1:0-17277 GCA_013401135.1 Cettia cetti | reverse complement strand
GGGGCGGGGCCGGGCCAGGGAATGGGCGGCGAGAGCGCCGCGGTGACGGGGCGGGGCGGGGGGGGCGCGCGCGCTGCCGTAAAGCGGGGGGCGGGCCGTGTGCGGGGCAGTTGTCACCGGCGGCGGCGGCATCGCGGCGTGAGGCGGCCGGGCCAGGCGAGCTCTCCCTACCCTACTGCCGCCGAGACGCCATGGCGGCGGCGCTGGGCCGCAAGGCCGCGGACTATGTGCGCAGCAAGGAGTTCAGGGACTACTTGATGAGGTGAGCGCGGCGCGGGGGGCGTCATTGCCGAGCCCACCGCCCTGCCCTGGCGGGCGGCGGGGACCAGCGTCCGGTTCCCGAGCGCCTCAGCCGCCCATGGCCTCGGGGTGCCCGGGCCGGGGTCTGACGGTTGGCACCGGTTGACCCTTGGCGAGCTCGCCGTCGCCGGCGGCTGGGCGGGGAGAGAAGGCAGCGAGGAGCCGGCCCGGAGGTTTCGTGGTCCCGTCGTTCCCCTTGTCTCTCCCGCCGTCACCTCGGCCCGTGGGGGCGGTCGGGGCTGTCACTGTCCCGCCCCGGCCCGAGCAAACCGGCCTTGACCTTGAAGTGACGCGGCGCGCTTTGAAGCTGCCGCGGCAGCTGCGCCCCTCGGTGACCTTCCCGTCCCGGCTGTGACAGCCGCGAGTGCCTCCCCGCCGCGGGCTGGGGCTCGCTGCGGCACAGAGCGGGCAGCGGGCACAGGAGCCCGGGACCAGGACAGTCTGACCGCTGCCTGCCACAAGGGCAGAAAGAGCTTTGCTCTGCCGTGGGCAGAAGCGAGCTTGATCGTGGGTGCAATCTGAAGATCGGTTATTTGAATTTCTGAGTACATGTAAGCAGGTATCTATCTCTTTCCAGAGGCTTGTTAGAGCCCCGCTGTCGTGGGAATATGCCTTAAGTCACCTCCCAGACGGCTCAGTGCTTGTGTCAAGCTTTGTTCTGTGTGCTCTGGTAAGGGGTATGGCCCTCTGGACTGAAACTACAAGACTTCCCTAAAGAACAGTTTTGGCATACTTAAATCTTGTGAACGACTGGGCAGGACCGGTCTCTGGTAGGCAGGCTGAAGTTTCTCTGGCTGACAGGCTGTTTGACGAACTAAACAAATAAAAATGATCTCTTCTAATGAAATGGGTTGAGCAACCTTTCACTATAGCTGTCGGTTGCTATTTTACCTACATCTATTGCAACTGGTGTTTGATGTTGAGCAAGCATGTAGGAGGACATGTGT
Organism: Cettia cetti; assembly: GCA_013401135.1. NCBI lineage: Eukaryota > Metazoa > Chordata > Aves > Passeriformes > Sylviidae > Cettia > Cettia cetti. Next base: position 16,030 of record VZUI01042125.1, on the reverse strand, counting down.
TTATCTGAGAAAAATAGTCTTGGTTAAAGTAGCAGGAGATGGTGTGAATGAGGGATTATAATATAAAGGCTCAGTAAAGCCTTAAACTTTAGGAAGCTAGACTTAGATTAGATGTTCGGAAGAACTTCTTTACTGTTAGGCTGGCCACTGGAAAGTTTGCCCAGTTTGTTTGGTATTCACAAAATCAAAATCCACAGAAAAAGTGAGACAAAATATGAGAAGGAGGAGAACAACCTTGAAGCAAAACAGAAAGTCCAGAGCAGGTTTCTGTGATTCCTTTTGAAAGTCTGCAGGATGCCTTGTAAGCTTGATAGATGCATATTAGTGTTAACATTTAGTTAATTGTAACAGGATTCACGTGAAGCAGGTAAATGGCCATTAAAGCAGTAATCTGCTTCAGAATTAGAAAAGCAAACATCCAGATGAGATAACAGCTGCTTTTTAATGTCACCACAGTTACTGGAAGTATCTCTAGCTTCACCCAAGACTGAGAAATCTTTTTTTTTTTAAAAAAAAAAACACCTTTCAGATGTATTTCATCTAGTCTTCAAACAAGCTGTATACGTGACTGTTTTGGAGTTAAAGGAGTATTCCACAGGTTTCTACCATTGTGGATGGAATGTGTTTTGCCTTGCTCTATAGGAAGGTACCTGCTTAATATGTACTCCTGGTTCTGGGTGTGTCATGAAGACCTAAAGTCATTGCTTCATCTGCTCTGGCCTTTCAGCGTTGTTTCTTGCTTACTAGGAGTAAGTGTCTAAGTTATTGGCTTTTTGTTGAGTTTAAAATTTAAATAGCTGTCAATAAAAGACTTGTCTTTCTTCCTCATAGAAGAAATGGAAATTTATCTCTTTGCATTTCTTCCTGAAGATGATTTCTTCCCCAGACTACAGGACTCTACCCTGAAAAAAGTCCTGTCTTTGCTCACAGAAGTAAAATGTCCTTTAAGCTCTGAGACTGTGGTGTCTGTTTTAAAAATCAGCATCTAATCACTGCAGGGGATCAAGGCTTTATAAATGTGAAACTTGTTTGTTGGAATTAATAATTAAGTAAGGTATTGTTTGGGATACCAGTGATAGGCTTTAGATTACTTGACCCTCAATAGAATAACTGAAGTTACCCTAAGTGGTGGATTAAGTGCTCCATTATTATGGTTTGGGACTTGCAAAAGTCAAACAATCAAAACTGGCAGACATGTATTGGAATAAGTAGCTTCTATTTCAACTTCATAACCTGCAAACATGAAAGCAACATAATGAATGCAGCTGCTTTGCTCAGGTGGATATATCTGGCATTAGAGAACTGCATTTTGTCATGGGTTAGCTTTTGGATCTTGCACAAAGAAACAGGAGAAATTGCTTTTAAACTGTCATTAAAAATTAATTGTTCTGCCAGTTTCACATCTGGCTTTTCTCTAGTGGTGATTAATAGGGATCTGAATGACTGTAAATCATATAAATACAAATTTACCCTAATTATCTTAATGCTTCAAAATAAGCATTGTAAGACCATAAGCTGTAGGTTGACTTTTCCTGCTTCTTGTAAAATGCAGCAGTAATGTTAATTTAAAGCTAGCTGATTAGCATATTAAAGCCTGATAGCTCTATGTATTGTGAACCTGAAGTTGCATTTTTTCTCAAGATTCTAAAAACGGCAGCTGTCACTGTAGTCATATTATCTAAGCCACTCACACAAGGCAGCTGCATCCTCTTACTTCCTAGCCTGTTGATTTAAAACATCTTCTGAAAAACATCTAGTGGAACAGCTTCCCTCCTCTTTTAAGAGAGGACATCATTATGGACAAGCTGTCATTTTCTTGTGGTAAAAGCCTAAATTGCTTTTGTTACATGATGAATTCCAAGGAATCCAAAAAACTCCTGTTAAGAGAAAAATAACCATGGATATTGCAGTGTGCTGGGGCACTTCTGAAATGTCTTTTCGTGATGACTCAGCACTAATGCAAATGTAGGGACTCTGTTAATGCAGAGGGCTTTGAAATAGAGATAGTTCATTGCCTGCAAAGCCTAAGCACTTAAACTGATGTGAGCTGTCTAGGAACTTTCTTTTGATTTAAACAAACTTCAGAGGAGCTTGCATCGGCAATAGAACTAAAATTAGCTGATCTTCAGTTCTTGTTACTAAATCTTTAAACATGAGGATGTAAGAACTTTTAAAATAAAAAGTCCTCTGTGATGTGTGGTAGAAACTGAAGGACACAGTAGCTGCTTGTCATGTGTGTGCTGAGAACTGAACAATCTGCCCTTCTGCAGACAGGTAGTGCCCTTTCCACTTTAGAGATGGCAGTACAGTAAAACACATAGTGACAGTTCACCTACATTTGCAGAATGGTCTCTGGCCTATTAATATTCTTATTGCTAGAATGAGGAAAATACTTGCAGAAATTTTAGAAAACTAGATCTTTCCCACTATAGCCTTTTTGGAATGAACTTAGTAATGATACAAGGTACTGAACAGCCCTGGGTTCCTCATATCATTTCTAGACATTTATACAGAAAACTGACACTTGGAAATGGAGTGAGTAAATCCAGCAGTTGTTGTCCACAGTTCTGAAAACATTAGTACAATGTTTTCTTTGTCGAGAGACTGAATTTAGTTCTTAAAGTTCTTGGAAACTACTAATTTGGAATGGAGTCGCTCCAGAAATAGATGCATGCACATGGTGCAGTAGCCTCACTATTGGATGTGGTGCATTTGTTGCAGCTCTCTTGGTTGCAGAGCTTTGGGGCTGGATGCCTGTTTCCTGGAAGAGTCTATATGTCCTTGGTTTGCCCTCTTCCATAAGTATAATAAGTGTTCCACTCCCATGTGATTGTAAGGACAACCTTGTAAGACCTTAGCCAGAGCTGCCTACTTTGTTAAAGTCGTATCAGTTTGATTCTATTTTAGGCTTTCACTTCCCTGGAAACAACTTGCACTTTAAAAATTAAGGCTGACTTCTGTTGGCACAAAAACTTGGTGCCAGAAGGCCCATCTGAACTTTTTCATTTAAGGTTTTATGAAAAAAATTAAGTTTACGTTTGTCTTGTGAACTTCAGTCAACTGTTGCTGCAGATCAGTTAAAAAGAAAACAAAACCCAGGTGGTTAGACTAGTCAAGAGCATCCAAACTAAGCACCTTGAAGCAGCTCATATTGAAGAGCCACTGAAACCCACATCCTGTGTGATTTCCTAAGTAGACCTGACTGTTCCCTTACCATAGCTATTTATAAAATGGTGATCTAAGAAGATGGAAATCAGTGTGAGGGAAGTGATAGTGACAAAGTGTTCTGCAACTTGTAGCAGTTCTAGGCTTTCTATTAGCCTATCTATTTCTCATAATTCAGAACTAAGTCTTGTCAGTATCTTTTGTTAGAAGGCGTTTAAAAGTTAGTAAGCTTTAGTTACAAAAGCTTCGTAAGAAGCAATCTTAAATGTATGCTGTAGTCTATCTTTTATGCATAGATCATTAAATTATAAGATAACCTGGTACCTAGATGTTCACTGAAATGAACACCATACATGACTAAAGTGTAATTGCATGTATCACTGAGAATGTGTTATAGCTCATGTCTGGTACAGCCACAGTTGGCCCAAACCTAGTGACAGGAAGATATCTGGCAATCTTTGGTTTGACCTACTTACAGAGGCATACAGAGAATTCCCAGCAACTTCAAAGCTTTCACTGAAGAATTTTAGCTGTTTAGCTTTGTCCTGACCAAGCTTGGTGTCTTTAGGCATGCTTTAAACTAATTGGGGTGGGATCTTGGGTGCTCTGAAGGGTTGAATGTCTTCCACTGGCCATAATGGGATTTTATGTAGCTGGGAAAAAAAGCAGCAAACACTTGTCACAGTGATAGCTCTTGTGGAAAATGGGATTATTTTTTTTGAACACTACTACATTATTCAAAGCTAATGCTGTGTCAGCTTCCTGACTTCTACCTATTTTCTATTGTGGTATGTTCTTATCTATGCAGATCATGAAAGAAACTAATGTGTTTTGTTTTTCTTCTTTCATGTGCTTTTTGAATGGAAAACCATGATGGTGCACTTGAACAGTACGGTAAGAAAAGGGAGAGGGTTTCTGGTTTCACATTCTTCCGAACTTCAGTAACTTGTTGTCTTTTCCCTTAGTACTGTTATGACTTTGTCTGCACCCAAAAGGCATACTGCAAACCTCCAGGAGTGATGCACTAGGAATATGTAATTGCAAGTCTGAGATTAAGGTGACCAAGTGTTAGCTCCTTCAGAATGTCTTAAGTTAAAGGGGCTTTGTTTTTTCCATACTCCTTTACTAAGGAGATCAGAGCAGTTTGAAACCCATTGTTCTACATAAAAGCGATAGTGTTACATAACCAAACTGCCTGGCTTATCTCTAACGGCCTTCAGGCCAGACAATAAATGTACAAAATAACTCTAACTGCACTCTTCTGTCCTGGACCCTTTCAGTTTGACCCTGAAACTGGAAATTTTATGGTTGTTGTACTGTGAATCATGTTATGGAAGATTTTCTCTTCTACCTAGACAAAAGACAAACTTACAGGTGTACTTTAATCCTTGTGAGACTTCAAAGGGCTGCCTGCTTGGAGGCACTTCAAGTCTGATACCCATCCAAGGTTTCAAATAAAATTCCTTGTCAGCTATTGCTGCAGTACTTTTGTTTATTGATGATTCTTCAGCTTGCAACAGCTTGGATTTGAGTGGTCCGTAATCTTACCGTGTATTCTTTGGTTATGTTCTAATGACAACTGATCAAGTAAAAATGCCAAGTTGATTTAATTTACTTTTCAGAACAGAACAGTCAGATTCTTAAAAGCTGCACATATTTCATAGATTCAAAGAAACACCTTATTTTTCATAAACACAGTTGTTCAAATGAGACCCCTGAAATCACTATAAAACCATCACCAAGTACAGGTGATGTCTCTCCTCTTGAAGTTTGCTTTGGTGTGGTGGTACAGTGTAAATACCATTGAGAGTTGCAGTCCTGCAGCTCTCCTCAGTTATGCCACGTTACCTCTGACGTGCTTGAGAGGCTTTAACCATTACAGATGTCAATTTTCCTATCACTAGGAATAAAGCAAACAAATGCTTTTATTCTGTTTTTCAGAATACTGTTATAAATCTGAATTTGCAGAAATACTGTGTTTTGCATATTGCACTGAACTACCAAAACCGTAGTGTAACTTAAACTCTTTTTTTTTCTGTTTAAGTTTCTTCTACTGCAACTGCAGGAAGCAAGTCTGGCTTTTAGTCTGACTGTAGGTTTTACAAGCAAGACTGGCAAGAGTATCTTAGAATTAAAATTGCAAGAAATTTTAATACCCCCTGAGAATTCCAAATCATTAAACATGTTACAGTTACAGAAAGTGTCAGAAGAATGGATATAGCTGGTATCTGCACAGCTTTTTCTTGGGAGGTGCATCTCTTTTGTTCTATCTGGCCAAGTTACTTTTCAGAATGAGTTTCTACTTAGAAGAAGCTGAGGCAAATTAATGTATGCATCTTTTGTGGAAATAATTCTGGTGAAGCCTTGTTGCTCATAAGAGTAGTGGAAATTAAACTTATGACACTATTTTTCTCAGTCTTAGAGTCTTTTAGCTAATACCATCAAAATAAACTCATCAGTTTTCCTGATTTAATCCTTTCTATTTCTTGTCTGTTTTTTCTATCTGTGTGCACACCTGTTGCTGACTGCTGTCCTCTGACATTTGTTGAATCACTGAGTTTTAAGTAATCACCAAGTCATTTCGACAACTGCAGATGAAGCTCAGGGTAGCAGTTTGATTTGCTTCTTTCAAAGAGAGGGTGTAAGCACGCACAAGAAGATGCTTGCTGAGCTTTTCTTCATCCTCAGCATAAAATGAAAGCAGCTTCAGTTCTTCACTTCATCAAGCCCTTATGTTTTCATTATATTTTTGAGGAGTGTCTTATTTGAAAGAGGGAAATGCTAGTTCTCTGCTCAGATGTGAGCTATAAATCTGAAGTATCTGATAATGCCAATCAGATGCTTAATGACTGCTGAGCTATAATTACACAAAATTCTATTTCAATGGCTTTTGATAGTTCCTCTCCTGTCTGAAAGAAGATCCAGAGTAGGTTCCTGTACCTTTCCTTCTGAAGAGTAGATCCTACTAAAAGAAAAGTTTAGCTTTTCTCTGACATTAAAAATAGCCTTTATCTTTTCTTGGAATTTTACCTATAACCCTGCCTTCTAGTTTTGTGTGGCTAAGAAAAAACTGTAAGAGTACTGCAGGAGATTTTTGTTTCTGTTTAACTTTATTTTTGTTTTCCCTCTTCACAGCACTTTTGGGGGCCGGTTGCCAACTGGGGTCTTCCTGTTGCTGCTATTAATGACATGAAGAAATCGCCAGAAATTGTTAGTGGCCGAATGACATTTGGTAAGAGCTGAGACAAACTTCTTGTTAGGAAACTGACTCCAGAACACAGTTTGTCTTCTAAGCAGCGATATATTATTAGTTGTCTGCAAACTTTTGATCAAAGCAGATGTAGATATCAAATATCTTGTTACATAACTTCAGAGGCTCATTTAAATTGAGGTACTGAAAAATGTCAGGGCTTTTTTTTTGAAAAGCTTTCCACTAATTTGGAAGGGGAGAATGAGGCAGCTCTTGACCCTTAGTTTTCAAGACCAGTCTGTCTCCTGAAGTATAACTCTTGTTATCATATACTTTGCACACACGTCTTCAAAATGCATCTCTTTACTCAATTTTATTTTTTGTATAAAGAGCAATGATCCTTTGTGGTTAGTGTGATATTTAAATATTTATCCACACTGACAAAGTGAAGAAATGGTAATGCTTGGTCAGCAGGGTGCAAGAAGCAGCAAAAAAGACTTGAACTCCTTGCAGAGCAGTTGTCTGAGAGACTATTGTGACTGTTAATGAGAAATTCTTCTTAAACCCATAAGCAGTATTTTTCCACCTCTCTTTGGAACATGTATCGTTTTTGCCTAAATGTCATTCTCTATGTTCAAATTCTTTTCTAGGATTAGAAATCTTGTTAATTTAATTTATTAGCCTAACTTTAGCATTGTGTCTCTTCCTTAATTCACTTAACTTAATTCTGAGTGCTTCTTCTTCCCATAAGGAAAATACCTTTGGCTTAAAGGCTCTGCTTAGAGTAATTCAGTGCCTTAATCAGTTTCCTTGAGACAGAAGACTAGTTTAAATAGTCTCCAGTACAGCAAAACTATTTTGCAAATAGTGTTTTGGTGGTAGCTAGCCAGCTCAGCAATGTTGAAACAGCGTTTTAAATTTTTGCAGGTATAGTTCGTGTGTACAGAACTTGGGAGATGAAAAAAGAATATTTGTATTTTTTAAAAGGCTGTTTTCCTTGAACAATTAATTTAGCTTTTTTTTTTCTTTAAGCCTGTCAGAACTTTACAAAACTAGGGAATTCCTGGGTTGTAATTTCCTGTATTTAAACTTAATTATGATAGCAGAGTAGATCAAAACAGTTTTTCATCTTTTGGGAAAGCAGGTAACAAAGCTCCATGTTTCTGAATGTTCATGATTTCCTGGACATGGAAAGCTCCTGATCTTATAGTCCATTTTAAAATGTTCCCAGAAATAACTGTATTTAAGTGATCGGTGTCTTTAAAAATACTTTTTCTTAGAAATTGTAAGAATAACATATAGAAACATATATAAAAATGAGACTGTGTCTCATTGAGATAGACTCTTATTTTCTGGCTGAGATAATTTAGATAATAAACTAAAAAGACTTCAGTTGCATCACAGGATAGTGTGTGGGTAAAATGAATTTTTATAGAAAGCTGCAGCCATGTAGATTTTCTTGTGTAGCAGCAATCAGCACTGTTTTGTGTTTTCTTGCACAAAAGAAAGACCTCAAAGTGGGCATGTTTGTAGGGCTGTTGGAAAACTCATAAGCAGCAACAAATCTTCTTTCTGTCATTACATTTTACCAGTAGGAAAATTATGACTCAAGAAAACACAGATATTTGCAGTCTCTTAACAAATCTCTCATTTTCTGCAGCACTGTGTTGTTACTCCTTGGCTTTCATGAGATTTGCCTACAAAGTGCAGCCAAGAAACTGGCTTCTTTTTGCATGCCACTTCACTAATGAAATTGCACAACTTATTCAAGGAGGACGACTGATCAAATACAGGTAAGTCACATTTTTAAATGGGGAAGTCATAAACTGATGGCTCCTGGAATACTGTCAGTGATTTTTAACTGTGGTGCAATGCTCTGCATAGTTTCTGAACTTGTTTAAGTTCATTACCTTTTGCAAACCTGTTAACAAGCTTGTTGTCAGTAGGCAGAACTTTCTACTTTGCACCTCCTTTGAACTTTCTGGGGTCTGCACATAGAAAGGCAGGAAGCCCTTATGGTCATGAGAGAGTGTAGACAGGGCCTTCAGCAGCTGCTGGCTATTTTGGGGGTTGGTTTGTGCACTCTCTTGGTTCGTCTGCGTGTGTCCATCTTGGTAACTAATTCCTGAGATAGAAACATCCATAAAACTGTGAAGGAGTTGTATGTCTCAAAGAGAAGTCACCCAAAAGCTATCCGAGCTGACTGTTCCATACACGAGGTAGAGCCAACTGAGTGTTCCTGGGGAACAGACTGCAATCAGTCTCACATCCTCATTGCAGAGCAAGTGCAGACACTGCCCCAAGCAATCCTGGTGAGTCAGGATTATGGCATTTCTCTCTTCTGTCCCAAGAAATTACTGTGGAGCTACAGAGGATGAAACCTGCTCAACTATAAATTAAAAAATGAGACTGTGCAAAACTGCAGGTGGACTTGTCTCTGTGTAAATTATTGACCAATGTCCTTCATTCATAAAGTTCTACTCTAACATCAGAGTTTTTTAATAGCAACTGTATTTCAATATTCACTCTTAAAAAAGCTGTTTTTCTTTTGGCAGGCTGGAGAAAAAGAACTAAATATATTACTTGAAATAAGCCAGGGAATGTATTCGTCCTGAATGACAACCAAGGGAAGACATGCCATCTACAGTTGCTGTGACAATTACAGTGGGGATGAGACAGAAACACCTATTATGAATATGACCCCAGCAAGAATTCTTCTGATAGTTTTTTTAACTTGCCTTTTAAAAAGTACTATTCAGCCAAGTAAACCATTACATTTAAAGTCTTTCTGCCTTACTGATCTTTAATAACTACCCTTTTAATAAAAAGTTAGCCACCCAAATAACAAGCAATATTTGAAAACCAACTTTTTTTATCTAACAGTGTACAAAGTGGCCCATGATGGTTTGACAAAACTCATTTGAAAATCAGCATGAACAGAGGTCAGTAAACAGAACTGTAGGTGGTATAATTGTTTATGTATTAACATATTCTTAAAAGCCATTTAACTTGAGTGCATTCATTCCTATTCTTTTTTTTTTTTTTTTTTTTTAACTTAAGCAGTGGCTTGCTGATCTACTAGAACAAATGTGTAGATAGGCAGCCAGGAAGTGAGCAGCCATCCCTCTTCCCTCACTGCATGCCTTGTCTCAGTAAGGAGACTTCATGAACATCCATTTTTATGTCGCACACTATTTAAAAAAGCTTGGAAAAACAAAAGCATAGCACTGAATGAAGGAAGGCAACAAAGCCTGATACTGTTCTTTAAGGAGTTCAATGTGGATTTTATTTTTTCCTACTGTTTGAGTTATTCTAGATGTATGTAGTTCTTACACAGGCAAAAACTAAACTTGTTTGGAGTCTATGATCTGAAAGACGCAAAGTGCCTTTCAGTAGGTTTTGACTTCATTGTGAGAGTGGTTTTCCTGCACGATCTGCCTGAAAGTTACTTTGCTATAAAGATTAAATTGACAAAGAATGTGAGAATGTATGTTACAGACTTTTTTTCAGTGCAGTGTTTTTGAACAATAAAAATGTTCCAAATGGCAATAAAACTCTTAAACACTTGGAAAAGTTTTGTTTTTCATACTGTGATAACAGACCCAAAAGGAAATTTTATTATAGTGTCACTTTATTACTGTAATGGCATGAAGCAAAAACAGGCTGAAAAAGGAAATGGTATGTACTGAATTTAGGTAAGTGTCCTCTGGATCCTAATACCTAAAACTAAAAGAGACTGAATAGTCCTGCTGTGATAGGCAGGGTTGAATCAGAGCTCTCATTATGCGACTAAGTATTAAGTACTGTCTTCTAGCAACCAGAGCAAGTCTTAATTGACCGTCTTCTATTGTGATGGCAACATTTTTGATGGACATACAAGAAAGAGTAATAGAGTATGCCTTCTGGGTGGCTAAAGCTGGTACTGACTGCTCCTTGCTTTAGAAAAGTTCCTGCATAAAGCTGCCCTGTCAGTATTGCTGTCTTGTCACAAAAGTGCTCCCCCCCCCCCCCCCCCCATCTCCTGGAACAGAAGCACTGTTGGACTTCTGTACAAATGAGTAGTGAGACACAAGCGGATAAAGACAACTGATTATCTTGGCACCTTATAGTTTGTTACTTCAGGAGAGAACAATAAGCTACAACTGTGTTTGAACTTCATAGGTGTGAAATGTGTTAGCTCCTCTTGCATGAAGCTTGCAGAACAGGCTCTTCTCTACTCACTTCTTTTGATCACTGCTCATTAGCTCCTGATTTTCTTTGCTTCTCTACCCAGAGAATACCATTTGCAAGAGTTCCTTCTCTCACCTTGCTGGTAGCTGCACCAGTCAGTCAAAGCATTATTTATCAAGCCATTTACTTACCATTTCTTTGTTTAAAGGTGCTGGGAGTAAGGGGATTATTGGAATATTATTAACAGGAATTACTGCAATAAATAATTGTATGGTTAGTCTGCACCCTACTCTGGCACAAAACACTAAAACACACTGGCATCTAGCTGTTTTAGGATGGGGCTGCTTGGGATAATCCCAAAAGGGGAACAATAGCTTAAAGAGGACTGGAGATGGTGTATACCTGCGTTTGAATACCTTAACGGTGCTAATGGCTTCCTTTTGTTCTTACTCCCCTCAGGTAGCACTGGATGAAAGAATGGGGCTATGTGAGTTTCACTGATAAATTGTAAGTTAGAGCTCAGTATTTGCACTTGATGTATAAGATTGTAGGGCTTGTCTGTACTTGCCATTATTCTGAAATGCCTACTTGGTTTTAATTTTACAGCTTGGTTTAATAACGCTTTCATCTGTGGGATATGTCTTGTCACTAGAAACCTGTGCTGCTCCACTCCCGTGTGTGTTTTGCCTCTGTTCCACCACAGTAAGACTGGGAACCACGTGGCCTTTCCTCTCTTGCTGCAGTGGTTACTGCTATAGCAACAGCTGCTGTCTTCTTTCATGTCTTCAGACAGAAAGAATTTCTCACCTTTCTGAGCAAGTCTTGCTGCACTGCTGGTAAGGAATGCAACACCCTTAGGAATTCAAATGGGAGAGAGTACCAGCTAGGCTCTCAGTCTGTCTTTCCCCCTTTCTCCCCAGTTTGAGCTGGAGATGTCTTGAGTCACTCTTTAAAGGGAAGACTTAATACTATAACTGACTGTGGCATCAAAGTAGTTCATAATCTCTTCTGCTGTTGCAAGAGTGAGTGCCCTTGATCTGGAAGCTTGATGATTTATGATTCAAATGTGGAAATCATTTGGTAGCATGGTAATTACGTGACAGAAAGCAATAACTGCAATTGTCTGGTTGGAAGAGAAGGAATTACTTGAAAGGATTCTTTAATGAGTGCAATAACACCTACTGATAGTGCATTTTGTTCAACCTCACATAACTGTCTCATGCTTTATAATCATTGTAGCCAATGCTGCTATATATGGGTGGTGGTTTTTGGTGGGGGGGGGTGTTTTGGGAGGTTTTGGAGTTTGCTTTGGTTTGGTGTGGGGGATTTTTTTGTTGTTTTGTTTGTTTGTTTGTTTGTTGTTTTGTTTTGGCAGTTTTATACTTCTAGGACTTCTATATGAAGTGAATGTTCCCTACTCTAAAACCAGCAGAAAAATCTCTTGGCCACAGTGCTATCAATACAGCTGCCAGCTCTCAGAGAAAACAGTCATAGTAAAATGTAGTTCTCCATTGCATTGAAGGTTATGTTTTATTATCTGTACAAAGCAGAATGGTGCTATCTGAGCAAGGACAGCACAGCAGAGAATTGGGTAGTAGGGGAAGTCTTAGTAAGCTTAGAGATAGAGAAGGCAGTAAAAAAAGGGAGAGTTTTCTCCTTGGGACCAAGGTTTTGATTTGGAAATAAAGTCCTTTGAAAATACAGTCCTAGACTAGGACATACCAGTCTTGTAACTACTCTGATGTTTTCCCTGGGTTCTTGCATGAATGCTGCTACAAACTGTATTATAGTCCAACTAATATGTAGAGCATCAAACTATCAAATGCATTTACTTGAACTGTGTGTGTTTCCAGGGTACATGAATCTGTATTACACTGCAACAGGTACAGACACAGGTTATTTCCTTACATGCCAGTTCTAAGAATGTGAAGGCAGTCAAAAAGAGCAGGAATTAAAAGATGAGATAGAGACAAGTCATAAAGAAACCTATTAGAGTGATATGTTCATATGACTTTAGTCCAAAGCCCTTAATGAATAGTCTGTTTCTTCATGCTCATGTGACAGACATTAAAGTTAGCAGCAGAATATAAAACAGTAATATAGGAAATATTCACAAGCACAGTTACCAGCTCTCCTAGGTTTTCAGCCTGTGTCTCACAGGGTGCATTGCTCCTGTCTGCATTTGGGGAGTTCTTCCCACTGCCTGATGCACTATGACTGCAGCTCTTCTATAGAGCTGGAGTATTTCTGCTGCCAACTTACACAAAGGCTAAAACGTTTATTCTGACTGAGCAAGACATTGCTGCAAATTTTACAATCTCATAAAGTAGAAAAGTAGTCAGTCTTTAAAGTTAGGCAATTTCTTTATTAAATTAATTGTGGAGAAGTCTGTCTTTTCCCCACCCAATCCCTTTTTGCCTTTGCAGATCTAATACCTACCAGTGCATTGCACTTAGTCACCGTGGTAACCACTGAAAAATAACCAAAGTCCATGGAATCCACTGAATAGCAACCAGAAAGGAGAAATAGTGGTTTTCTGGATAACCTGCTCTGAGTGTCTTCACTGAGGTCCTGCCCCTTCCAGATCATCGCCTCTCTTTATCACATGGCCTAAGCCTGACCATGATACTGCTCTTTCCTACTTTTCATCCTTTTCCCTCTCTTCCCCCCTTCTTTAACAGCAGGTTTCAAGTAACTATGGCAACAAGGCTAGGAATTTTCCACTTTTTTTGTTTCGTCTGAAATCTGGGTCATGTCTTTCTCATGAAGTGAAACTTGTATGGAGAGAACTGGTCCAAAGCCAGCCTTTGGTGCAAGAGATGGCAACGTCAGTTACGGCAGCACTTACATGGTGCTTGCATTTGGTCCATTGTGTTAGAAAAATGTAAAGGAACAAAGACAGCCACTTAAAATTTGGAAAGTATTTAATAATTTCGAAAGCATTTAGTATGTAACTTACTCAGGGGAGAACCATTGCTGTAACTTGCTCCAATTGATGTTGATTTATAGGCTGATGGGAATCATTTCATATCATGTATCTTGTCCTAAGGTATGTATTAACTTGCCTTCTCAGATGGTATTGAGTGATGTAAATGACACCAGTAGCCTCTTTCAAGAGGAAATGTGGTAGTGTGAAACCTTAAAGGTGTCTCCTGACAGGACAAGATATTAATCTCCTCTAATCTGTTACTGCAGCCTGACTGGATCTGAGATCAGTTTCAGGACAGAAAGATCTCCAGTTTTTAACTTGTTTCAGTGCCAAGGGAGTAGCAAGATTATCTCAAACGTTCCTGCTTACAGATTCGCATATACCACATCTCCTTGCACCTAGGATGACTTAAAATCCTAGAACAACTGCTGTTTCTTCATGGGGAAGCCATGCAAAGCAATGATTACAAGGTATTTTGTACACACTTGATGCCATGGGTCACCTGCAAGCAAAGCAAAAAGCCAGCAGTGTGATCAGTAACCTATCTATTACTTTGTGTGTCTTATACTGTAACTTGGTAAACATCAGCATCAGCTGTCAGCTGGATTATTGTTAGTAACAGGAACAGTTTCAGAGATTTGGCAGGGTATCCAGCAGTGTGTCAGCTGATCATCTGCACTACCTGATGTGAGTGTATGATGCCACACAGAGATGAGCTCACAAGACTCTTTGGTACTTCCTTGCATATGTGTTGTTGTGGCCCCGATGAGCCAATAAAGGCTTTTACCTTTCCCTCCAAAGCTTTGCAGTAGCTCACAGTGTTCCTGTGAATCACACACACCTGGCTACTACAAGGTGCCTGCCAAGCACATTGGGAAATTGCTCATCTCTAGCTGGTTTCTGTATGCCTCGGTTTTCTACATCAGAGACCTAGGAGTGAGGTTGTGTCACTAGAGAAGTGATGACTAGATCTGGAAAGGTTTGAGTCACAGCAGAAACAATTACCAAGAAGCTGGATGAAGCCACAGTGTGGCCTGTGACTTAGGCTGATCTGCGGACAAATTAGAAGAGGTAGGTTTCCTGAACTGAGGCATAGCAAAGGGGATACCTTTTTCAGCTTTTGCTTCCTTGCTCCTTGTTTTTGGATCCCCACTACCTGTCACTGTCAGCAATGCAGGCTTGTTGGAAGATGTTCATAGTTGTATTTTCAGGAGCACAGGATCTTTTTCAAAAGACACGATGGCATTCGTTCCCCACTGTTAAGCTGCCTTCCCTTCAGAGGCTTTCAGAAGCTGCTGCTTTGTGTAATGTGAGATGTTTGCACTGTACAGCAGGATTCAGGTGGGGTCTCATCAAGTGGAATAGGCAAGTCCCCAAAGCAGCTCTACATTTTGTTTTCTACATGCTCCCAGCAGCTCTCTGTAAGACCATTTGTTTAACATTCTTTATAACCCCTGACCTTAACCTTTCAGCAGTATTTATTCAAATATCCCATTTCCAAAGGTAAAGAATGCAAAGGTGGGGAGAGATGCAAGACATTAGAGCCCTACATATGACCAGAGGAATGACAGAACTGTTATTTTTGTGAAGTAAGTGCTTACATGTTCACAGCTGTTAGAGCTACAAGACTGAAGGATACAGACACTTCTCTATGTACATTAAAAGTATGCCACCAACTGCATCAAATCACATATTTTTTCAGGAAGGCAACATTACTTAGCAGATTTTCTAGTGAGCTTCAAATTTAGATGCAGATACATGCAAGCCAGTAAGGTCAAGAACTAATGAAACTTGTAAGCAAACCACTCCATCCCTTATGAATAGAGAAACTGAGGCTTGCAAATCCGTAACACTGTCATCATAAAAACATAAAATATCTTCAGATGTGGTAGGTTTGTGATCTAAAGGCATAATGATACTTTGTACCAGCTATTTTTACTTGTATTAGCAAAAGCATTTTACCTTTTTAGAAAAGCAGAGTAATTTTTTGATCCTGCTGCCTTATTAGCCAAAGTTCATCCACAGGAACACTGAACAATATAGGCCTTCCAAACTGCCTCTTTTTCTTGGCAAGGCAATGACTGTCTCATGGTATTCCATGATAGTACAGAGAATTGAGAATTGCTGTTGAGCAGAGAAACTAGGAAAAATACATTTGGGCTGACTATGGCAACCTTCTGCTCAATAAAATAGCAAAGAAACAAAAAACACCCTTTGCCTCATTCAGGAGTGAAACAGCTCAGCTGTGGGTTCCAGGCAGGCTGCCCAGCCCAGGCAGCTGCAGATGGGAAGAGGGGACAGCAACAGGATACAAGCTGAACGCCCCACACTGCCTGGGTGTGCACTGCTCTTCTCTGTGCACTTGTCCACACAGAAACAAAAGAACTGCTTCAGCCTCCTCTCTGCCAGGTGCTTACCTGCCTGCGCTTCCTGTACTACCAGAAAGCCACCAGTGATCCAAGACACAGCCAACCACTCCTGTTTGAAGTCATGAAGACCAGAAGGCTAGACTCAGATTTAAATTGTCTGCATCTATCCATATCTATCTATAAGTTTGGGGGGGGGGGGGGGGGGAA
>VZUI01042124.1:81802-118623 GCA_013401135.1 Cettia cetti | reverse complement strand
CCCCCCCCCCCCCCCCCCCCCCATTTAATGTGTCTGGGAGCCACAGGTTCCAAAACATTACATTTCTGAAACCCACACGTGTTTATGAGCTGAGCATAGCTGGATTTGATTTCCTGAAATTATACACCTCCACTGCTTTCTACTCTTTTCCATTGTAATTTGAGTGCCCATATCAAAGACAATTTCATCTCCTATCTCTTGGTCTGATCATGTCACCCATTCCCAATCCCTTTATTAACTGTTTTTCGCCTTTCTGTCATGGTAAAACTATTAATTATTGATGACAAAACTTTTTGCAATCACACTGATATCTCTATTTTTAGTTTATTTTCATCTGTAAATACTCTACTTCTTCTTTTCCCTTTATTTCTTCTTCTCTTGATTTGACTTATCCTCCTATCACATTCTCATCCCCTAGCTAAATCAGTCCTTCTTTTTCTGCTGTACTTTTCCATCATTCACAGAGCACTCCCAAGCTTCCTTCAGCCAGTCATTTCTTGTTGTCATGAATAATCCTCCCATCCAGTACTGCCCAGTGTCTGGAGCTGGCTGTCACTTAAAGCTCTTTAATAAAATGCCTTGGAATATATGTGTACAACATTGTGGAACCAATCAAGCACAGTTTAGAGCTTATTTAGAATAAGTGCATATAAACAGCTTGGTCTGCTGTGAATATCAAGTCAGGCTCAAGATCATCAGGTAAACAAGACAAACAAATTGAAGTCATTCTCCATTATGCTTCTATCACATGTTTTCATCTTGATTACACTCCCAGAATTCACATCTGAAAATTTTAATCAGGGCTTTTTAACAGACCACAATATCTGACACCTTGAAATCTGAATAAAGCCAGTGTTTAGCCTACAAATCCCTGTAGAACAGTTTTAGTAAAGTCTATTTAAGCACCTATACATGTAGCCTGAATACCCATGTCTAAGAACACCTAAAGCTGGAACACAGACACCACTACCTTGTCCTGAACTGCAGAGTGCTCTGCACTTTAGAAAATCAATGCTCTAAGTGGTTCACAGTTAGAATTTAGGAATCATCTCTAGGGTACTCTTTTTATGTTCTTAACTACCAGGCTTAAAGCAAACCTTTAATGGAAAGTTGCACCTATTTTTCTCAGCTGAACAGTCTGAAAGCTGACAAGGTGAGACACGCTTGTATCCCTGAATAAATTGCAACATGTTTACTTTTGGGAAGCTTTAGTTGTCAATATCATTCTCTCCTGAAGTGTTGTGTCATTTATGAGGATTTCAACATGAGGGTGAAAAGTAAAGGGGGTTTGTGTTCTGCTTAAATACTGATTTAAGAAACATAAAAAAAAAGTCTAAATCTTTAACAATGGTCTTTTATGCCTGCTTCAGCAATTACTGAAATAGAACCAAAGTGTATTTGCAGATTCCTGCATTGAACTCTTACAACCACCACTGTCACAAATCACATTGCTTTTCAACAATGGGTCATTTCTAACACTCAAGAATGGAAAGCTGTTTGAAATGAAATATTGTTGTGAATTCATAACCATTTATTTGTTGCCTTTAATATTCTCTTACGTGACATCTCTCTTTTTTGGCATTTTACAATGTCTTGCTTATTTTTCTTTTGCAGTATTTTAGTAAAAGGGAGCAGAGCTTTTTTCCAAAGATTAATTTTAAAAGTTTAGAGAGTTTGCACTAAAAGTTCAGCTGATGTAAAAATTTTTGGAGTACCTGTGCATTATATATTTGGAATCTGCATAATTATTTATTTATTTTATGCAAAATTTGCGATAAAATTTTGTTGTTTCTAGTGGAGACTTACAAAGATAGAGAAGGGGAAGGGGAAGCTCAAGAGCTCAGCTCTTGATGTAGAACATTTCTTGTCCCAGATTCAGTCAACCCAGGATAGTGCCTATCTGATTTGACTGCCATATGCTTAAATATACATAATATATTGCTAAAAGGAATAGGAATTTATTCAAAAAACCAATCAATTTTCTTCTCTTTTGGTCATAGTAGCTATAAATCCAAGCCTCTGATTTTCAAATTAAACCAAATAATTTCAGCTGGCTAAGAATTCTTTTATTTATTCTCTCTTAAAATATAGGTCTGGCTGAGGGCTTTACATATCACTGAAGTAAAGATCTCTGTCCCACCTAAACTTTACAAACATGCAATGCTTTCTTCTTTTCCTGCTGCCAAATTTTAATCTCAGATGCTATTTTCTTCTTAAATTACAATGTTGGTTTGTACCCCATGGAATATGAAATGAACACCTTGAGCATGATGGAGGAATTATCATAAACCTTTACTGTATCATTATAACAGTTTCTGAATGAGTTCAGGAAAATAAATTCTCAACTAGAGAATTTAGATTTAAAGATGTGGGTTTGTTGCCCATGCTGGAAATTGAAAGGAATCTAAGAATAAATGTTGCAGAGAAAGTACAAAAGTTTCTTGACTGACCAAGCACTGATGGCTAAAATGAACCAACATTTCTCAGTGTTACTGGCTTACTAAAAACAAAATAATAAGGACTGAAAACGAAAAACTATTATGACAACTCCTTTACCAAAAGCGAAGTTGAAATACCCACTTGGAGAATGTGGCCAAACTCCAAATCCTAATTTTCTCAGAATTTAGGCTTTTTCAGCTCCAAGATCTTTGTTCAGAGCTTTTGCTATTTTGAAGTTCTGCTCCAAAAGATTTGCCATGGACTTTCCATCATATATATACATTGTAGGATCAGATGTCTTGCAGAGCAAGTTCTAATTTGCGACTTATGCTGACATAATAAAGCATCTGTTTCTACTTAAACAATGCGGCTGAAAATATTAAAAGGCTAGACATCGCCTGCTGATAAGAAGTAAAAAATAAATCTGGTTTTCTTTGCTCTCACATATGCCTTTGCTTTCACTTTTTTTAGCTGTCTTGGTCTTTCCACACAAGCTTTTGCCATCTTATTTGCTTCCCTACTGTCTGGCTGATGGGGAGAATGAGGGCTTGGTGGGCACCTGATGTTTAACCAAGGTAAACCCACCACAGTCCCTTTTGGTCCCCAACATGGGGCATGAGGAATTTGAGATAAGGATAATAACTGGGAGAGGTAACAGGCAAAACATGGGCTGAGCAATGTTAGAGAGCAAAATGAGGAGTGAGGAATTCTACCCTGGGGGGGAAAGAGTGGCAGAAACGTGATGAAGTGACATAGCCTCCTGACATAGCCTGCACTGCTGCAAGGAGGAGGCAGAGAAATCTGGAGTGAAGTTGAAGAAGGGAAGAGAAACTCCTTCCTGGGAAGAAGGAAAAAATATGTTACATAGTTTGACTTTATTTCTACTTGTTTTATTGGTTATAAGTTAATTTCTCCAAGCCAAGCCTGTTTTGTCCATAATGGTAACTGGTGATTGATCTCCTCACCCTCATTCCAACCCCTGAGTCTTTTGTTATATTTTCTCTTTCCTGCCCAGCTGAGGTGAGGAGTGACAGAGCAACTTTGGTGGGCACCTGGAGTCCAGCCAAGGTCAGCCTACCACAATCAGTCAAAAGTTCAGACTTGTGGTATTCCCCCTTCTTACTCAGGCAAATAGCCTTGGCTGGAAGGAAGGGCATTTCTCAGAGCAGAAGTGCACCATGTGTTACAAGAGATGCATGACCACACCTGGACTAGCCCAAGAACTGGCATCAGCTTTAGTAACTGCACTCAGGGTTGAAGACCTCAAATGCAAACTGCAACATGCCTGTAACACATTTAGGACAAGTGCTGCCATCCCTACACCTGGGCCATACTGATACCTCCTCCTGTTGGAAAAGGACACTATATTCCTGGATTGCATGGTGCAGGCATACCTGTTGCTTTGGGGGCAGGGGAAGACTTCTCCTAGTCAGCCTGCCCTCCCCAGTTAATGTAACAGAATGGTGTAAAATGCATTATTTTGGCTTCTATTAAGGATCTTTATTAGGTCTCACTGGCAAATATATTGAAAATGGAAATATATTCAGTTTCTATAGCAGATCAAAACCAATAATAAAGTGATAGGTAAATATTTTGCAGAAAAAAAATATTACTACTAACAGAAGCCTCAGATGGACAGAGAAAGAAGAATAAAAGAATTTCATATCAGGGTCGCCTCAATACAACCATATTTTTATCAGGGAACAAGTTGAAAGAGACCAAGTATCTCAAAGGGGAAAAGCAGCTTTGTTTTGAAGCATAAACAGGATTTGTGACCCTCTATAAGTCAATTAAAGTTCAAGGAAAAAGAGCTATAAATAGAATAAATTACTTTTTTTGTTCTGAAATGATAGGCATATCTGCTCACAAAAATGGTGTGATGAGACTGGGACAATTTTGTCAGGGCTTTTGATCTTCAAAAGAGGTCATGCCCTCGTCTGTGTGCTGCTTGCAGTGCCAGTTCTGCAACAGAGAGAAGCTGCTGGTCATTTCATGAAAGGAAATTTCCACTTCTCCAATACGTAAAATTTTAACAGAATCTGGAAGCAAGCATTTCATAAATAAGAATGCATGAATTAATTCACTTACTCACTTATCTATCTGCTGCCCTTCTAAAATATTTATTGCCCGAATGAGGTGTCTGGGTGAGCTGCATATCAAAGCTATGGGGCATTACAGGTCTCATAACATCTTCCTGCCTTTGATGGCTCACTAGCTGCCTCTGCAGGACAGGATCTGAGCTGAAAAAAGGACTGAAAAGCTGCTGACTCACTGTCATGGTTTAACCTCAGCCAGCAGCCAAGCCCTAGGCAGCTGCTGGCTCACACCCCACCAGAGGGATGGGAAAAGAATCATAAGTGTAGAAGCTGGAGAACTCAAGGGTTGAGATAAAGACAGTTTAATATGCAAAGCAAAAGCTGCATGTACAAGCAAAGCAAAACAAGGAATTAATTCAGTGCTTCCTATGGCTGGGCAGGTGTTCAGCTATCCCAGGTGAGCAGGGTCCCATCGCAGGTAATGGTGGCTTGGGAGGACAAACCCTACCACCCCAAACATCTTCCCTTTGCTCCTTCTTCCCTCAGCTTTATAGGCTGAGGGAATATATTTATATGCTGTGGTGGAGGATATCCCTGTGGTCAGTTGGGGTCACCTGTCCTGGATGTGTCTCCTCCCAGGCACTCCCAGCCCTCTGGCCAGAGTGTCTTTAGGGAAAGCAGGAAAGGTCTTGGCTCTGTGCAAGCCCTGCTCATCAGTAACAAAAACACCTCTGTATTATCAACCCTGTGTTCAGCACAGACACAAAACACAGCCCCTTACCAGCCACTGGGTGGAGAATTATCTCTACCCAAGTCAAAACCAGTACATTCACTCCACCTCATCTATAATTAATGACAGAGGCATATTATCACACCAACAACACAGTCAAGTGAAGTAGGTGGTGATAAAGAAAATGCAACAACTCCCTATGAGCCATGCAGGAGCTGAGTTAGGTCAGAAATACATTGGAGCAGGTGAGACTTTTTTATCCTTAAAACAGGAGGCAAAAGAAGGCATTTTAGGTCTAAGCTTTGCCAAAGAGTCTCTTACCTCAGATTTGAAATTCTGGTGATATGGGAAGCTGCTGGATCTGATTCCCACTTAGTGACTTGTGACTTTTGATGTTGAAGGGTAGGGAATATGATGTCCCAGTGCTTATGCACTGCCAGCAGAAATGTGGCAGTCATCCTGCCTAGCTAACACAGTAAAAATAATAATGATAAAATTGGTACTACCCTGTTTTCCCTTGTTATGTGGAGAAAATAAGAAAAAACATATTTTAGCTTTTTTTAATATGTGAATGGCTGAATTCCTGTATGGCATATTTTATGAGTAAAAAAAATAACACAGGGTTTAAAGCAAACATTGGAAAATGGCTGAGGCAGATCAAAATGCTCACAATTTGTTTAATGTGAGCTATCTAATTCTAGCTTGCCTAACAGTTGACATTGTTGCATGTTAATACAAAAATCCATTACAAATTTCCGATATTTCTATGTCTGCAATGGCCAGAACTGGTTTTGGGTTTTTTTAAATTTTTTAACCTTTTATGAAGATTAATACTAACTCACTGTAGGAGTAATGGGAGTGGGAAAAGTGGAGAAGCTGCTTTGAAAATTTTGCTTTCTAAATGTCATTTAGAAATCTTTCCTTCTGAAGGAGGAATATGCCATTTTGCAATGATCAGTAATGATCTATTGGGACAAACCAGTTTTTTAATATAAGTGAAAACACATAGCAAACACGTTTTCAGTTCTTTGATTTCTATCTCCTAGCTAAAAGTTATTGTGATTTCTTGAGTCTCTGTTGTCTAGTGAAACTTTTAATCTTAACCTGAAGGTACAGGTGTTGCACAACCTGAGGAAAGGGTGCTGTATTATGGCTGTTGCCTCTATTTGCTGGAAACATGAGAGAATTAAATCTGATGACCTGAGACATTTCTTTTGTTCTGCTCATGAATTACTCCTGATCAAAATCAAGCAGTTTTCACTCCAGTGCTTTCACTCCTTTCACTGTTTTATCTGAAATCTATAAAGATCTAGAAGGATAGACACATTATCCATTCTTTGTGCAAAATATTTTATAAAATGTATTATATGCTGTGACCTTATGTTTCAGAGGATTCTGTTTAATTCAATACATTCACATGTAATGTGCTTCTTTTTGTCATCTTAATTTGAATCCCTGTATTTTTAAGATTTTATTATCCTTCTTGATGACTAGGATATTATTTCTTCTGTCTTCTAAAAATAAAATTATATAAATGCTAATGAAAAAGTTACTTTTACCTAAAAATATTAGTAGCCATGACATATAAGACTTCAGAAATTTGAAAGCACAAGGTAATAAAGACCAAAGAGGAGATCAGGGAGACAGGAAAACATGACAAACAAAATGAACATCCCTGATTCATCATGAGAAATTACCTATTCTGAACATTTGCTCACTTGAAACACCTGTATCCAGTCTCAAATCTAGAAAATCAAATAAATAGCTACAAGAGATCAAATTTTGCATGTGGAAAACTCTAACAAATGTCTTGTGTATGAAACACACAAAAAAACCCCAACCACCCAAAGCCAAACAAAACAAAACAGAAAGAAAACCCTGGTAATCTCAAACCATCAAAATAAAAGGAATAAACATCCCAGAAACATGGGGAGAGAGGATGTAAGGGTGTGTGTGTGTGTGTGTGTGTGTCTGTGTGTGTCTGTGTGTCTGTGTGTGTCTCTGTGTGTGTTATTTTTCCCTTTGCTGATCTCTACAGCTGATTTCAGCAAGTTTTTTGTCCTTTCTTTGGGTTGTCATTTTGCTGTGTTTTTTCCTATTGGCCCAAAACCAACAAAAGTAAAATCAAAGAGATAACAGAGACTATTTTTGTTTATGTGTGTTTTTGTGGCTACATATATTAATCAGAAGTAGAATGCAAGAAATGTGCAGCAATTTATAGACAGTAAGTGGAGAGACATTTTTGTCTTTGGTGGATTTGTGCTAGTGATCTTTTTAGTGGAGGAGACAGAGAGTTCTAAATGAATCAAAGCACAGAAAATTTTCCTGTTGGAGACAAGCAAAGTGATGTGTGGTCAGTGACACATAAGCAAGCAACTGAGCATCATAGATTTTTCTTATTACAAGAATTTGAAATGAGTGTTGTTTATAGTTAGATGAACAACAACAGTACAGGAGACCTGCGGTTCTAAATTATGCATGCATTTGTTAGAATTCAGTAAAGTGTGCATAATCAAATGGTTTGTCAACAACCTAAGAACTGACCTCATACTTGTCTGGTCTTACATCTTCTCTCTGTCACTCTCACTAGGCAACATATAACAGAAATGAAAATACAAATTATAGTATTTGATTAATTCACATCTGCAATTAATGAGAATAATTTGTATCCATGCTGAAA
This sequence comes from Cettia cetti, assembly GCA_013401135.1. Classification (NCBI taxonomy): domain Eukaryota; kingdom Metazoa; phylum Chordata; class Aves; order Passeriformes; family Sylviidae; genus Cettia; species Cettia cetti. Next base: position 110,738 of record VZUI01042124.1, on the reverse strand, counting down.
AAGAAAATATTGATCATCTTTAAAGATATAAAGTTATTAGCTTTATTAATTTACCTCAAACCCATTAACAGCTTGCTGAGGTCCAGTAATTGTAATTCATAACTGCAAAAAGTAAAATTGCTGGTAAAGACTCCTGAAGTATGTTTAGATACATATGAGAATTAATTATGATTTATACAGTATAGAACATAAAAGTAAGCATTTTCCTACTTGGAGTAGACCAATTTTGCATTTTGAGTTGGACTTGTGATGTAGTCAATTCCTAAATTCGATTTTCACCTTTTCATCTGCACTGAATTCATCTCTCCCATCACCTAGGAGAAAGAATAATGCTGTAAAGCCCATACCAGAGAATAAGCAAGTGGCAACATAGAAGATGGAGGTCAAATATGAAGAATTATTAGTTCAGCTAATTAATCAGATGCAACTCCGTTTAATTATCCAGAATAAGCAATGTAAACAATAAAAACATCTGTAAATAACTGGGCTAGCCAGTGAAGAAGAAGAAAGCTATTCTTTTTCAGGAACAGAATCTGATTTCATTAACCCAGTGGTGATTAAAATATTACTTCTTGACATTTTTAGTCTTTTTGAGGCAGACAGTGTTGATATGTGTCTTGTTATATGTGGGCCTACCTTGAAGATGCTCACACTGTAGAGCAGAGCTCGGATTCTGGGGGGTATGGTTTCTCCACTGGGAATGTGGCTTCCAGTTCTGCTTTCAGCAGTTGTGGTGGTGTATCACTGACATTAACAATGCAGTTTATATCTGCTGTCTCACTTGCACTGTATTTTATAAACTTATGTTTAAAAATACTTAAAATGTCAGTGTGGGCTTTTTAGGCAATTTCCTTTTCTCATTTCTGCATTGGTCATGGGAAAATAAGAAAGCACCTGTGAGAGATTAAACTGTGCTGTTTAGTGCACTCTAAAGCCACACTTAAGTCATCCCACAATCATCTTATATTCTTTTTGGCTTGAAAGTAGTAGTAAGATGTTAACAATGTGAAAGGCAGCAGGTATTACTAACTACATATTGTATTGTAAGAGGAGACGATTAGAAAAAGGGTATGAGATTAAGTACCTGCTTAGAAAGCTGTAATTTTGACTGGTAATTAAAATCGAGTGTTTCATTTTCCCAGTCAGCTCATCAGTGACTCTAGAAAATAAATAATCTGAAATTGGAATCTGTTGGGTGAAACAATAGTAATTAATTATATTTCTCAAGGGACAATGTATTCCCAAAGCCTCTTTCTGGATAACCTTTTGAGCAATTGATGCTACAATGTACAGGTAACAAACTAGGGCCTATAAGGAAAAAAGATAACTTAATCTCAATATTCATGAAGCTTCCAGCCTGGCTTGGAGTCTACCATCTTTTTCTTAGAAAACACAGAATTATGAAATTTTCCTATAGTATGACATGGTTAATAATTACCACCTTTGGCCCTGTGAATATAAGACAGTATTCTAAGGATTTGCTGCTGTGTTTTTGATGTTAATCACATATACAGAGAAACCGGTGATAAAAAGGTAGGTCAGAAAGCAATATTTCTTTGCAATGAGAGAATTCTCCAAGAGAACACCCTATTATATTTTTCCTCTATATTGGATTTAAGGCTTGAAGTGCTGGGAATTCCCCTTTTGTTCTAGGAAATTAATCGATTCTACTTTTCCTAATTTTTTTCTGACTAATTTTTCTTCTGATTAATTTCCTTCTGTTGCCTCAAGTTATTTTGTTTACTCCCTGCATGGCTATCAATCCCTTCTCAGTTTTTGTTTAGCTACTCTACACATATTAAAATTTTAATCTATTCTTGTATGTCAATCCCTTCAGACCTCTTCCACGTTTCAGTATTTTTCTCCATAATCCTTCTGCTCTGCATACTCATTCCAGTTATCAATCATCCATAGTGAGTGTTGAATTTAAAGCCTCTATAATAAAACCAGAGGTTTTATAGAGTGAAGTAGACATCTTCCAAAAGAGAATTAGAAGTTTTGAAATTATTGAGGTAAAATACCAGCCTTTTCTTTCCTCCCTGCAGAAAAGGTGCAAAATTGCACCTTTAATAACTACCTCAAGTTGTTTGTGCACTATGATAATGGCCTTAAAAGATGAACTCAAATGGAGCTTTTCATGATGAGACAGTTGGAAAGCAGAGATGTTTCACAGCCACCATGGAAGGTAAACCATCATGCTGCCAACAGCCCCTCCCAGGACAGGCAGCAGAGACAGCCATGAGGAGAATTACAGATTTTTGCCTTCAACAAAGCTCCATGATAATTTGGATTAATTTGTTCTGGGGTATGGATTAGTTTCTTGCCTGCAGCAGTGTTAGCTGTACCTAGCTATATCAAGTTGGTTACCATAGCTCCCCAGCTGCCCAGGAAAAGCCAGGCAGAAGTTTTCTGCTTAGGCAAGAAGAGTTCAATATCATCCCTCTTCACTAGCCCACCACTCAGGCTCCAAAGCAGATTTTTTGCTATTTTCAGTAAGACAGCGTGCAGAATCCTCCAAAATACAGGACCCCATGCATGTTCACAATGCCCTGATCAAGCACTAGACAAGTTTGGGAGTGGAGAAACCAATGTATCTTGTTTAATTACCAGAACTAGCAATGAAACAAAACAAAACAAAACAAAACAAACAAACAAACAAACAAAAAAACCACAATAAAAAAATAGAGAATCTTGGGCATTATTCATGAACATCAACATTTTATAGCTCAATAACCTAAGTTTTTCTGCCCTTGCCATTGAAGATTGCTCAGTCTTGTCCTATCTTCATCATATGGTCCCTTCCATAAAGATCAGACAGCCCACATCACTTGAGAATCCATCAGCAGCTCTATGTATGAAAATAATAAACATTTATCAAAGAAATGTCTGCATTACCAACCTCTACCTCCTTAGAAACTTCTTGGCTTGTTATAGACAAAAGCTCACCCATCATTACCATGTCAAGAATAGTATTGTTTCAGATTTTAAGTTCCCTGAAATTAAAAATTCTAGCAGCATAACAGAATAATAGAATCATTTAGGTAGGAAAATGAAAGAAACCAAGATGATATCAAGGCTCTTCCTAAGCATCTGAGAGTATCTTTTTGCCTTAAATTATCTCCTAAAAGTTCAAGTATTAAGAGAAAAAATTCATATGTGTGTTAATTAGCCCACTTTTCTAGCTAAAAAACAGTGCTAGAACATCATTCATACTTAAAATAGTCAGTGATGAAATAGCTTGCAAGGAAAAGCCCCTAATGTTTCATGCAGATAGGTGTCATAAAAAGATGAAAGATGAAAAAGCATAGAGTTTGTCTGAAACCTGTTTTAAATCAGTGGCCTATGGATAGAATCCAGCTGTTATGAGACAGATTTTCAACACAGGATTCCTAAAGATTTGGTGAGTCCAATGCACCAAGATGACACAATCTGTGTGGTACTCAGGGACTGGAAATAACCATGCTGACACATTCAGAAGCAGTGTTCTCATCCTCACAAGCTGTCTGAAGAGCAAAGACAGGATGGCATGAGCAACAAGACTCAAACCCAAGAATAACAAATCATATTCATAAATAATTCAGTGGACAAGAATATTTCTCTGAACTTCTAAACCAAAAATTTAGTAACAGGTTATTAATCCAAATTTTCTAGAAGATTTCAAAAAATAAGGCATATCAAAACATCTGAACGGACTTGCAATGTTAGATTTGCTGTTTCTTTTTTTATTTATGTATTTCTTCATATTGTATTAGTGCCCTGGAATAGTTGCACTAGGCAAAAGGCAAGTACATTATAGAGATATTGCCATTTGCAAGGAAAGCTTGGATTGTAGTGTATGGCAAGAAGCACACACAGGCAGCTTTGTCACTGAGCTGTCTTTTTCCAACTGTATTTCTCAGGATGTGTCACAGATCTGTGAGTAAAAACAGAAAAGGGCACAAAAGAGACACAGAAGGTAAAAGGTTGTGTGATTATAACAGTATATTAAGAGATTTGATGAGGAAAACACTTAAACCTATTCTTAGCCACTTGTTTATGACATTAATATTGTTTTATGAAAATTTGATACAAAAACTATCAAAGTATAAGATTCTGAAGTAAAAAAATTGTAAAATTTCCTAAAGCAGTTATTAATCGAGTAAGGTCATTGAACTTTTAGTTTAGCCAACTATTGTTTAATCAGAGTCTATATTTACATGAAAATAATACTAAATTTTTCTAAGGATCTGAAATGTCACTGTCCAAAATCAGTGTTTCATTCCTCCTTCATACTTGAAAGTTTGAAACTGTCTAAAGACAAAATATTTGCTAATATTCTTTATCTATCCCTTTCCATATGTTAAGATCATGTTACTATAGCCATAGGAATTTCAGATGCCATTTAGCAGAGCATCTCAATTAAGACTGTTCATAACCTACAGCATTCTTCTTTCACACCTCACAAAATACAAAATGTTGTATCCCTCATAAACAAGGCACTTCTTGTCCAAAGGAACTTCCCTTGACAAAGAAGAAGAAATTAACTACATTAGGCATATTATAATTTTGAAAAATTGTGGAATAATATCACTCAAATGACAGAAAAGGATCAAAGTACGAACATGAATATGTAACTACACAGCCACAACGACTTATTAAAATTTCCTCTTAAACAAATATTAATAATTTGGACATCAAAACTAACAGCTTCACTCACAATCTTTCTTCAACATCATTTATAACTTTTCTATGGGAAGTTAATTGGTAAAGTCATATAAATTCCTGTTTTAAAATTGTCATGTGATCAAAATCCAAACCCAAGTACAAAACTGCCATAAGTACATATTAGTATGGAATCCCAATGATTTACTATGGTCATTTTATTCACAGACTTTGTTAGCCTCCAGTGACATATAGAAGAAAAATCTGACTTTGATGTTTTAGGTGAATAATTTATTTTCTGCTTTTAGTGTCTTCAAACTATTACCTAGGAAAATCGGATTAAAAAAATCAAATGGGATTAGAGGACAGTCATTGGCAAATATTGAAGTTGAGGGAGTTCATGTTGTGATGAGAGGAAAGAAGATAATTTTTCTTTTTCTGCCTGATGAAGAGAAGTCTCTCCTATGATTTCTTTTAAACATTTTCTTTTAGGCAGTGCATTGGAACCAATTAGCTTTGAAACCGAAACAGGATTTAAAGCTTTATTTAAACTGGGGAACTGAACTAATGCATTTTTTGTTTGGATTTTCTGAAAATCTCTGAAAATAAAATAATAATAACTGGAAACTAAAATTTCACCTTTATTTTCACAGTTTTGGGTGTTTTTAAAAAAGATTGCCCTTGTGTTTGTTGAAGAGGAAAAATTGTTAGGTTAGCAATCTAGCTGCACAGAAGGGTTGAGAGGAAGGAATTTTCTTGAACCTTAGTTTCTTACACACAGACTGCTTACTGAGGAATAAAATCCTGCCAAAATGAAACAGATTCCTTATGCTCATGTTATACAGACACTAATGGCCTCAGATAATGAAAAACAAAGACCAGAGTAAGATCACGTGTATGTAATTTTGTTTGCTAAAATAGGCATTTGTTCATGTATGTTACACACATTGGGAGAGAAGAGAAAAAAAAAAATCCCATTTCTGGTATATGAATAAGGAATTAGACAGAAAATTATCTGACCAGATAAAATCATCCAAAATTCACTGCAATTCATTTTGTTCTGCCTGGCCACTTCCAAAGTCAATGGCAGCAAACAAAAGCAGTGGTCACTTTGAGTACCAGTTTAGCCTAAATAAACATGCAAAATTTGAAACTCTTTTTTCTGTTTTGGCACAGTTATAAGACTGGATGAGAAAAGTTAAAATCAGTCATAATAAAAAATTGCAAACCACAAAAGTAAATGGCAGATTTATTCCTTCAAATCAGAGGAAGTGTTTTAAAGGGAAATTTATATTCATTGATTAAAATTTTTCTGAGAACATTTCGGTGCTCATATAAAATAGAACAGAAAATCTTGTACAGATCATCTTAAAACTCACTACGACTTTAAGAATTGCTGCACTATTTATTTTGTCATTATTTTTCCTGTCAGAATATTTTTAATTCGATTATGGTTGAATATTTGGCTTTGTTTCCAATTAAGTTTTTCATATTTTTTTAGTTTTCATTATAAAATGTAGTATTTTGAAGCCTTCTCTGTTGAGCAAGTATTTCCCAACATAGTACAGTTTTTTTTATTTTAAAGGATTTGTTTTTCCTAAATGTTACACCTTATGATCTAGTCTCTCTTCAACAATTCAGTGGCCTGTGTTGGAGTGGTGTAATCACATCCTCCAGCTCTTGCAGTTTCTTTTGGAATGTTCTTAAGTTTTTTATGTTCCCAACTCAAGAACTGCTTTGGACTCTGTCCACTATTTGTCATTTATTGTGCTGATCCATCTTTGGGTAGCACTCACACCCAGCTCCACATGCCATAGAATGTAAAACAAGGCCTTGCCCAAAAATTTAAAGACAAGGTAGATGGACAACAACTGAACAGACATGTTAGACATAAAATTTATAAGTAATAAATATAAATTTATTTTTATTAAAATTTATTTTAAAATAAATATAAATTTTCTTTTCTGATGTTCTTAATAAAGGTTCATATCCAGATAACTGTGCTAGTCTAGCATTTTTTAAAGTTGTTTAATGCTAAATGCTAGCTATTTTTAAAGTTCCTGTCAGTTCCTTTGTAATACCATTAACCCATCTGGTTAGACTTTGTGGATGTTCTTTAAGGAAGGGTGTTGAGAAGGAATTTGAAAGGAAACGGAAGAGATGGGGCACATGTTGTGTTAGCATCTGTGTGAAAAAAAGAATGAACTGAAAGAGAACGTTGTTCAGGCAAAGTGAAATATTAAATTAGACATGTAATTGGAAAAACATATATTCTCAATGGAATATTCGGGTGGTGCAGGGAATTGTGGTTTTCTCCTTTTCCTGGAGTATGCTTTTGAAAAACGTTCTGGATGGCACATAGAAGAAGCTGGAGAAAGTCAGGCACTCTTGGGATGCAGATATTACTCTGGTAGGAAGAAAAAGGAGTCTTGATTTAGCACCTAAATAAAGCAGCTCATGACAGCAGTGTGTAAAGAAAATAACAACCTGACCTTTGCTGTTACCATGACTTTTCAGTCCAGGAAGAAGAGAGAAAGGATTGTCACAGTTGCTGCTCCTCCCAGGCTGTTGGCTCAGTCAAAAGGTTTAAACTAGCTATTAGGATGAAATTGGCAGGAAAATGCATGAGTACTGTGGTGATATATATTACTGGGATTTGAATCTGTTTTTTGTTAATTTTGAACTTTATACATATTGAAAATACTAATAAACCTTTGAAGGCAGTGTGTGCCTTTGAAGGTGTTTGCAAATGGCATGCTATCACAAACTTGTTTTAAATTATTTTCTCCCTTGCTTTACAATAAAGATTGAAAAAGCTATTCCTGTAACTTTCTCCTTTTATTTTTTTTTTCACTATTACCTCACAGTAAATAAGATACTTGGTTCTGACTCTTTCTTATTTGTTGATTTATAGAATATGCTTCACATCCACAAATACCCTTTTTAAATACATCAGAAGACAAAACCTAACATGACATAAAATGTAATTGATAAATTGCAAAATTGAAATGACTGAAAAGAGGCAGAACTGTGGGTTGAACCTTTGATGGACTGAGACATCTGAAAAATGTATAGATTCTGCACTCCAAAGATTATTTCCAGCCTGCTTTCCAAGTTCATATTGTTTAACATAGAAATTCTATGGAACAGTCCAACGTACATACTGAAGGCATGTTGTGACATCAATAGAATTTAGCCTCAGCAACAGCTGAAAGTTTTGGCCTCTGGAAAGTGTAAAAGAACAAGAAAAAAAAATATTCAGGAAGAGCATATATTTTATGAGTAGAAACAGCAATGCTAATTGAATTCTACAAAGAGACTATCATTGAAATGTGAAGAGCCTTTGAGCAAATTTATGGCCACATTATGCTTTCTTTTTGCATCCCATTGTGCTCATCTGGCTCATAACTTGGCTTCAAGAGCCAGATCCTCAACTGCTATAAATTGGTGTCATTCCACTGAAGACAGAAAAGCTGCACTGATTTATACCAGCTGTGGATTAGGCACGTTTATTCCTTCTAATTTTTCCCACTATCTGAACGAAGGTATAGGCAGAAAAGCTACTGTGGTCAAAACAGGAGATGAACAAACATAGCTGGAAGTGTATCCAGCATGGCTATAACATCTCTATTGTTTGAATTGAAAGGGAAGACACAAACTACAACTGGAAGTCAGTTAATTGGATATTCAGAGACCTCCCTCATGTTTTTAATCACCTACCATACATATAGGCACATTCCATTCAGAATCATTCAAAAATTCATTTTATTTGTAGAAAATCAAATTTTAAAAAAGTGATTTTGTTCTGTGCGTATTTAGTTCTTGTGTGTTTGGTTTTGTGGTTTTGGTTTGGCTTTTTGTTTTGCTGAGATTTTTTCCTAAATCAATGAGTCATCATATAGCTCTCAGAATTTCTGTGTTGATTTTTGAAACTCAAGGTCTTTCTTTTGATAGAACTAAATTATATAAGTCTTATTAAAATGTGAACAGCATGCATTTATGAACCTAACCTTGGATAATACACACTGGCTTCTGAAATCAGAGTTCCCAGTTTTATTACATCCTTTTGTTTGTATCCTGTCTCATATGAATTAGTGAACTGGAGCATCTTAAACCAAAAAAATGGAAATGAATATCACTATTATTTTTCCATAACAAAAGCTCAGTATTATTTTTCTTCAGTAAAGCCTTCATGAAGAAGATTCCTGGACTTATGAATATATTTTACAGCCTAAATGTTCAGCATGACTCAGAGAATTTTAAGATTTGTGTATTATGCCCAGAAAAAATAAGATAGCATTGTCTGATTCAGTCTCTGACATATACCTGCAAAGCAGATATACTTAGAACAGCAACTCTTTTCTTCACTTTTCCACAAATTAATCTGTGAAATCTGTTATGCATCAGACTGCCTCTGCCTGGATAGACCCTCAGCATGTTGAAAAAGGGCTCCAAATTTCTGAGTGACACACCCCATTCTTTGATACTCAAAATTTTGAAAGCTAAAGATGTACATCAGAACTTGGAGAAAAATAAAGTTTCTGAAGGGCTTTTATTCAAAGTCTCTTGAAATTTTCTGAAGCGACACCCAGTTCTTTGGAAAAGCCGAAAGCTGTATTCAAACACTGAATTACCAATTGAGTGGCTTTTTTTTTTACCTTTTATTCTTATTTCTTTTAAATGCAATGCATCTTTTACTATTGGAACAAGCTAATTAGCCAGGACAAATTAAGGATAAAGGTCTAATTTGTGGCAGGCTGGTACTGCCCTAAATGAAAGGTTCCAAGGACATATCATTGGGAGCAGGAGTTCCCTCTTTAAAAGTGTGAAGAAGAAAAGAAATACGAAATAAATTTTGAAAAGTAATAAAAGCTTTCCTTTGTGAGATTTATTGCTTTAGGTAATTAATAATAATATTTATAAACTATTAGCTGACTAAATCTTATCAGTTAATGAATAATTAATACTTAAGTGAATGCAATTAGTTACTAAACAATTATTAACTCACTAATGATTAATGCTGATTATTATTATTGATTATAATTTTAAATTCAATTCTGGTGTGTCTTCAGTAAAATTATTTATCCATTTCTCTAAGCATCCATTCCCACAGCATCTAAAGTGCAGATCAATCACATTACAGGGAAATGAGCTCCTTGTTCTCTTTTAAGAATATATCTCAGTGACTTTATAACTGTTGGGTAAATGTATGGAGCCTTTGGTTTGTCTGTAATATCCATTTGGATATAATCCGTGTAATTCTTGTTGGATTTTTTTACCAACTCTCTGCCAACAGGACATGATTCTGCTGTTGAGGTAATGTGCTTGTAATGACCTAAAACACTACTTTATAACAAACGTGTGGATATGTCCATTATGTTATGCATTTAGTTTGCCATTCAAGGAAAAAATGGTAATTCAACACAGTATGAAATAACAGCTACTAAGAGGATAACAGATGAGACAGTAAAATGAAGCTTGTGGATTTCTTTCAGGAAAATTCTACAGATTGAGTTGTTCATCATAGGACTCAGAGTAATAGGGTATAACCTCAGAGTTTTGAACTTAGCTGCTGTTATGCAAGGACAATGTGAAATTTGAGAAAAAAAAATCCACTTTAGGAATTTGGATTAGATCCTTTTGAAACAAGGCCATAAACTAGATGATTTAGATTGAATATGGCTGGATCCCAAGAAAATATCTATCTGGCAAAAGAGCTTTCAATAGCACGTGGTGAAGCTAAATTATGAGTACTACATAGTGACATCAAATTTTGACCTGGTTAAACACTGGCTTCACTGAAACTTTTGAATTTCTGCTATTTATCACTCCATCAGCCTCCAGAAACCCAGAGCCACTGAGCCTCTCGACTCATCTGTGACCATGATCTGTTCAGTACTCCCAGAGGAATAAAGAGGTGCCAGCCAGGAAGACAGATCTGATTTTTGTTCCTTTCTATATTTGGTTACTTTGGTATTACCTCCTTAGGGACTTAAATGCCAAAACCAGACCTTTTGCTGCCTTCAGCTACACACACTTTACAGCTAGGGAGAGACTTTGACTTGTATTTGAGTTCTCCCTAGGTAATCAGAAGTGACAAAATCTTGGCCTGTGATGCCATCCAGGTCCAGGTGTGTTTGCTCAGTGTTCCATGGCCACTGTGTGTCTGGCACCGCCAGGTGAAGCTTCACCCTATTTCTTGTGTGGAGTCAACGAGGAACAGAAATGCTCGTGTCACTGTAAGCAACATGATGGCAGCAAGCACTGGAGCTCTGAACTCCATCCTGTGGGCAAGGCTCTGCTCTGGATCTCTGTCCCTCAGGTGAGGGGTTGATGATGGTTGAAGGCTGAAACTCACAGGTGTTTCTCCCTGTGCTGCTAAAAGCACTGCATTGACTTGCTCATACAGAACTATTCAGGGTGTGTGGAGTGTGCTCACCCATTGCCATTCTGAGGATGTGCCAGTTCTTTGGTGTATGAAATGGAAAGTGACAGTAGGTTATAAAATTGTGATGGATGATTTAGGTGGCTGTATTCAGCAGTAAGCAATAAATGCTGAGCTCGGCAGAAACTACTAAAGGCAAAACTGCAAGTCATTTACTAGCAATTTAAAGCACATGTGATTTGTAATGCATGAGGCCCTCAGGCCCATCACTTCTCTTCAGTAATGGGAAACAATATTTTGGTGAAAAATGGCATGTTTAGTTTCAACTTTGTGCTGCAAAATATACGGGTAGCCTAGTTTTCTTCAATTCTAAGGGTGGTAGCTATTTACATCTTATTCAAACTGCAAGTTTATCTTCAAAAAAAAGTAGGCAATATTAATATTCCTTGGATGAGTTTTGATACATAGGAAAATCAATACTTCAGAATAACTAAAACAGTGCAGTTTTAAAACTTCTGGTCTAAGTGATTTACATTTCATCTTATGTTTGATAAACTTGTGTGAGATTAACTCCATAGTGAGCCAATACAGCTATCCTTTGAAGGAAAAAATGAAAATGCCATCTATTTCTGCACACTTACCAATACAGTTAAGTAGTTCAAATACTATTTCTCATTTAAGAAGGCAGTGGTAGGTGAAGAGTTGCTGGCATGAAGCTGGATGCTGAGATATCACCTTTTTGGTGTGACAGAGATAAACACCATCCAGCTGGGGGCTTATGCTGAAGATTTCCTAACATGCCAGTGCTTAAGTTCATGAGACAACCATCAAATTATTGTTCCATTTTGAACAGTGAGCATGTGCACATGATGCAGTGAATGTTGCTGTGGGTGTGGAGGACCTGGAATTCTGGTAAAATCCATGTCTTTGTTTTCCAAGTATGTGTGTTCTAAAGAGTGGAAGGCACAATAAGCCTGTCATCTTACAGCAACACAGTCTGAGGCAAAAGGCACTTTCACTCATCAGAGCTAATTAGGTTATGCCACTTTTCCTTGGGTTATTTTCAACATGGTCATGTTACCTTAACTCGTGAGTTACAGCCTCTTCTCTGTCAAAGGCTTAGATGGTAACTGGGTTCTGCAGACAACCAGATGGTGACCTAATGACTGCAAACCCTCCCCTAGTTGGCAAGGATCTGGTGTCTGGTTTCTCCTATGGTATCAATAGCTCAGCAACAGTCTACTGATAATCCAGGATGGAGATGGATGTTTTGTCTTGGCTGGCTCTGAGTGCTGCCCTAAATATCCCAACCTTCTGTCTGTTCCCGTGTCAGCTCTGCTGTGACCACACATCTCCTTGTGTGCACCTTTGCAGAAAGGGTTGTGCTAGTTATGGAATAGCTGTTGCAAACATCCCAAATTCCAAAGGTAGTACAAATGTCCCAAAATACTTCTTCTGGACAGTAAATGAATAGGCGAAAATTGCACCCATTCATCTGTTTGCTAGTGAAGATTAAAGCCCAGTAGTAGGCAATGAAATCATACTTCTAATTTTTTTTCCATATGTCTAGTTAAGAATCTCCTTTACTGAAAACTTAAACCTTTTTAAACTTTGTTTATCACAGCTAAACTCTAAAAATTTTCTATCCAGAAATACAAGACACTACAAATCCTTAGATTGACAACATGAGGCAGAAGGGAGGAAGATAAAGGTGTGAACTAGATATTTATGTGTTTATCCTGAATCTATTGAAAACATGGTAATACATTAATCATTTCTGTTCCATCAGTGAAACCCCTGCTAACTTGGTCAATAAAAAGGATTAAGATGAAAGGAAAGTAGTGAAAGCACTTTCTGTCTACTGGCAGTGCACATGCCCACTAAAAATCAATACAAGGAGCTACAACCACGGAGTGACAGTTTTCATGTCCTACAGTGGCTTTTCCCCCATATTATTCAATTGGAATTAGAAAACATCAAAATCACAAAAGCTTTCAAGAACTAAAACCTCAAAGTAAATCAAATCAGTCAAAACTTTTTGCCGGAGTTTCTGAGGGGATCTTTTTAAAGTTTCGTTTCCATTTTTAAACAAAACTTCCATTTATTTTTCCAGAAAAAGGTTCACCTTTTAAAAGGTTGTATTGGACTTTTTTCATTTGGAGTAATTTAGGAGTGGCAAAATGTTTAGATAATTAAATAAACAACAACAAAAAAAAAAGGACTGAACTACTAGAGAATAAAAATAGGATAGTCTTGCAGGTGGCAACATGAAGGATTTTTGATAGTCAAAACCTCTTTAAAAGAAGCAGATCTTAGTAATGAGTTTTTATGGCAATGGGTGAGAAAATTTTACAGAACTTCTAGAGAGAAGGCTGATGTAGAAATTACATGAGATGTGGATCTTCAGAGATTAGGGGTGTCCAGAAAGGGCAGATAACACAAATGCTATAGAAGAAAATGACAAGATTTAGGCACATGAGGAAGAACAAGATCTGGATTTGTTCACAGTTGCTTTCCTTCTTTCACACACAAGCGATTGCCATCAGTCAAAGTGTTTTTTCCCATGTGGGGGTGCAGAAAACAAGTGGCGCTTTCATCCATTTCTTCTACTTCTTTCCTCATTTTAGGAGTATCTAAACAGCCAAATCTTTGAAGACAAAGCTGACTTCTTTAATATAATTTCCCCTTTTACTGTCCCCTCATCCAAACACTGTGGAGCACTTTTTTTGTGGTTTTTTTGTGTTTTGGGTTTTTTTTCACATATTTTATGACCAGTGTGTTTACAGCATTTTAAATCAAAGAGATTGGATCCTGGGATACTAGAGATCACTATTCTTGCAAATTCATACTTCAGAGGAAGTTTAGAAAAAGAAAAGGATTTGCAATTTATGTTCAATAATTGGAGTGGAGCACCTGCCAAGGCAGAATATCAGATTGTTGCATATAGTGACACATAATGAGACACTGATGTCCAATGACTCTTGTAATGTAAATTGATTTCAGATTACTGTGGAGTCTCTCTTTAGTTGACAATGATTGTGCAGACATCTATGATGAAGAGCAAGTGTGCTCTAAATCCATGGGCTTTTACTCTATGTGTTTAGGGGTTTCAGTAGCATGGTTTTAATGAAGACTGTTGAAGCTGTGGCCATATAGAATTTATTTTGAATAAAAAACTTTTCCATACCAGGAAAATTCTTTTTTGTTTCTCCTCATGAGCAATATGGCCACAGTAGTTAGTTACTGTCATTTCACACTCTACAGCCTGCTGAGAGATAAGTCACGTTTCTCTTGCCTCTTTCTCTGGACTTCTGCCTGAAGTCTTTCTTCCATGGAACACTCGATTACAAGTTGCTCAGAAACAGTGGGGAAGGAGCCAAAAGATGCAGTGCCCAAAGAGGAGGGACTTGTGAGTGTGTGCCTGCTTAAAATGTCCCTGGTGTTCAGATGGAATTGTGGCATGGACAGGAACATTTCTGCAAGTGTTAGGCCCAGAGAGATTGTGGTAGTTATTTATCATATTATATCAATCTATTTCAAACTTCCTGTTATAATAATATAAAACCAAAAGAAGATTCAGATTGTGATTATAAAGGATTGTTTTTTAAAACAACAACTTTGAAAGTAATAACTTTCAAGAAATTGAAAATGTTTGTATCTATTTCCCTCAAATCCCCTTTTTGTAGGATAGATATCTTCTTTGAATTTTATTAATGACAGTAGGTATCAAGACTAATGGTGCCTGTTATCAGGAATGTTATCATATATGAATAGTATTTGAATAAACCCTTATCTTTCAGGGTGGGATGGGAACATAGAGGAGGATTAAATAGGGTTTTATAACATTTTTGTCAGTCATTTAAAATGTTTCACACTTAAATAAAGGGCACATTAAATGCAGACATAATCTGAAGATTTATCCTGTAGTCACTGAAAGCCAGAACTGTACAAATTAAATATGTCAGAGTAAACTGCATGTAAGAAGATTGTGTCTTATTCTTTGCATGTACAATTTCCATTTGTGTGCACATCTAAGCCTAGTATTTTTAAATTCCTGGTTTTGGGATCTTTAAAACAGAAGACTTATTGTACCATGTAATTTATTCTTTTGCTGATAATTTCTCTGCAATCAAGAAAAACTAATATTAATAACTTAGAGATTTGGAGGGACTTTGTTATTGGCAAGGATGGTCCCCATTTTATTATGAAAATCTGTATTAGGTAAGCCCGTGCTTAAAATATGAAATTGTATTTCTCACTATTTTCTTGGCCTGTACAACTTAAATATGGTTAATGAAAGAACACTGTGGTCTATTTTAGATTCCATATTTAATTCTATATATTTTGATTACCTGAAATTTTTTAAATTAATCTTATCATAAAAATGAACTTTTACCAAATATTTATCATTCATCCTGTTTGGAAAGATAATTTTTAATACTCAGATATTTATAATCTGCTAATTATCCTTAAAAATTTTTTTCCATGATTATGTTCCCACTAAGTGAATTCAAACTATAATGAAAAATGATGAAAATGCTCATAAATAAAAACTTTTGTGTAGGATTGAAAAATAGTTGTTTTGGTTTGGTTTTTTTTTTTCTCACAGCACTGGAAATAACCTGTAATTTTTTTGTCAAGTATACTATTCAATTGGATTAACTTTTTTTTTGGTTTTGTGTATAAAGTTCATTTATTCTTAATTAGGCAATGGTAATGGTCATGAGTGAGACTGAGACCACTCTTGGAAAAATTTTAGAAATAAATGAAAGGATTTTTCCCCAAGTTAAAAATGATTCAATTTGAAAAGTCTGATGAAGTCTTAATTACAAAGAATCTCTACTGGGAAAATGTAAAACTGTAAGATAATTGTCCAACAAAACAAAAAATCTCCAAACCAAACCAAAAAAAAACCCCAACTTTGCTCAACCTAAAGAATCTGAATAAGGCTATAAGAGCAGCTTAAATTTAAGCAAACACATACACTTGTGTATATCTTTAATCTATTTCTTTAATTTATGTCTAACCTTTTGATGAATTAGTTTAATGCCTGTAATAAACACTGCTGCAAGAAAGGATAAAAATGTGGTATGGGTTTTCAGTAATCCTGTGGTATTGTTACAGTGTTTATTACACCATCACTGAGATGTGGATGGAAATTAGCTTTTCCCTAGACAGTTTGATACTAGTTCAATTTAGCTCTTAATTATTGACTTTCTATTGTAACTTGTGATGTTTAGCTAATTTATTTGTGTGAGTGCAACAGAGAGAGGAGAGAAATGTTTAAAGGTACTCCATGCTCTTCACCCCAGTGCTGAATCAAAACCATGATCAGATATAAAACAAGAGTTCATCTCCAGATTATTTAGACTTGGTCAATGTGAAAGACTGATATCCTGTGTCTGAGGTTAATTGTGGCTTTTAGACAGTTTCACCAGACCCTTGGAATGAAGAAATATCAGCTGCACACTTGTTTCAGTAAATTACCTCTGTTTATGTGGATTATGTGAAAGCTCTGATATGTCCTGGGCTATTTCCATGGTTACACCGACAACTTCTTTGTAAACTTGCTTTGTGTTAAGACTTTTCTTGTGAATCACAGGGCAGAATTCCAAGCATGGCCCTCCAAGTGCCTGGGACATTTCTTCAACCCAGCTTCTGTAGAACTCAAAATGCTCTGTACATTTAAGGAAAAAACAAACAAACAAACAAACAAAAAAACCCAAACAAAAACAAACAAAAAAAACACAAAAAAAACACACAAAAAAAAAACAAAACAACAAAAAAAAAAAACCCAAACAAACAAAAACCCAAACACACCAAGTCACCCCAGGACACACACACAAAAAACCCAAACAAAAACCCAACAAAAAGTCCCAAACAAATAAACAAAAACCAAACCAAAGCAAAACACAAAAAACCCTCCAAAACCAACTAAGCAAACCTTTCTGTAAACTATCGTTCTATTTCGTATAGTGTGGGCACAGCAGGCATTAGTCATTCATGAGGGTTAGTACCCTGTTTGAGACTACTGCATCTGAATGACAGAGGTGCATGGAATATGGCAGAAAATAATTTCTTATTTGAAATTCAATTCAAACTCTAAACAAACCATTGTCTCTATGGTTCAGAATATTTTAACACCTTTTGTCTATTCTTGTGACACTTACAAGAAATTCTCCTGGCTTTATATAAAATAGAAGTACTAAAACAAAGGTCAAAATGACCTCAACCTAAGATGTCAAAAGCCCAGAAACCTGAATAGAAAATATTCTGGGATGCCATATATTGGTTCAGGCCTACAGATTCATATTCCACTTTAGTTTTGATACACTACCAAAAAAAAAAAAAAATTTATGGAATATTTTGTGTTATAAATTGTAACAGATAAGCTGCTGTTTATCTGTAAATTTTTTTTACAGTAAACTTCTCTTTACTGCAAAAATTGTTTAATCTGGGGAGATACTTTGCCCAGAAAAAAACCAGAAAAGATCTATAGAAAATTTCTTGACACGGGGTTTTTCCAGGCTCTTGGGATCAATCTGTTGTTTTTAGAATATTGAGAAGTCAAGTAAAATCCATGCAGGCTCCTCCGTGATTTTAGGCTGTGTAATTCAATGTCCACACTGTTTTTCATTGGCACAAGACAACAGTGACCTTACAAACATGTAAAGTGCCACAGGCCACTCAGATGGCATAGTTCAAAGGAAATTTGAACTCAAAGGAGACAGCTTAACCTGAGTCTAAGTGGCTTGAAGAAATATATAATAAATTAAAGAAATATAAATAGAATATGTTAGGTTGCGTTCACACATCTCACCCTTTAACAGAACTTAAATATCTGGAGATGCAATACCTCTCCCTTCCTCCTTCCTGTAAAAAATGACTTTTGCATGAGGGTAGGAAAGGACAATTTAGACATAGGAACTTAAAATATTAAAGAAGTCTGTTCTCACACTAATTAGCACAGTTCAGCCCTTGTGATTTGTGTCTGCCACTGATCAATATTTGGTTAAGAAATGACTGCACTTTTTAGGGTTGAAATTAAATAACCATTTTAGGAATATCTGGTGTAACAATGATGTTATGCATGGTCTCATTTTGAGAAGCCAATTATATCTTTCAACAAAATAAGTTGTATTTCCTTTCCAGATTTTTAATCCCCCTTTGAAAAATCTTTCTTTTGTCAGGGTGGGTCACTTCCCAAAATAAAATTAATTCAAGTAAGAAGTATTGAAAACCTTTTTTTGAAAATTAAAGAAACACCTCTCTTGATATTTTCTACCCTTCTTTAGCCAAAGTTCATCTGAATTCACAAATAATTTGCATCTTTCTTCTTTTCTATAACTAGACATTGAAAAAAATTATCTCTGTCAAGGCAAAGTGAATTATGTAAAAGCTTTGTGCACATCTGAGGAGGCAGGCATAGTCATTGTCTATATAGTATTTTACTGGGAATTCTGTTCCTTGCCACCTCCTGAGTATCTGAGATTATCACAATTCTAAATGAGAACAAATGAACCCTGTTTAGGCTGTCTCTGTTTGCAAATGAATCTGTAGTGGGTATTTCTGCCTTTTACCCACTCCAGTTTCTTCTGTTTGTGAAGTTCCCCTCTCTACCAACAGGATTACAAATTTCACTATATTTTTATCATCATTCTTGAATAGCTCCAAGCAATTTATATGCATGAACCTTTTAATTGACTTAACATGCCTTTCTTAGGAGGATAAGAATTAGTTATGAAGCATTACTAAATAGGTCAATTCCCACAATGTTATAGTCTCTGGGTAGTCCTCCATTTTTTACATAAAAAAAGAAAAGGATTTTCTTACCATATCTTTACTGTGTAGAAACCTTATGTTTTCCATAGGAAATCAGAAGAGGAAGACAGAATTATTATTTTAACTCAGTTATTATCCATACCCCACAAGAAGATATAGATTGCATCCAGGCAAGCCACAGAGATTACTGGCAAAGATGGCAAAGGAACCATTGCCCCAACTGTTATCAGGTAGCTGGGAGGAGAATGGGAATATGCATTTACTTCATGAGGACAAATATTCCTACTAAAACTCTCCCAAAGGGAGTATATTTCAATCTACCAACAAAGGGATAAATTCTAGAATTTTTTATAGTGAATTAAAACTAATTATATGGTATTTAATCAAAAAGCATTTGTCTTGACTTCTTTCCAAATTATACAACTTTCTTGCTGGTCTTTTGGCTAGGCTCCAGTAAAATATACTGAGTCTGTTAGAAGTATGAAAATTATATCATGCATGAAGGATGTGGACTCAGTGGTCTGAAAGGTCTTTGCTGCAGCCATTGTGTTTCCATGACTACCTTTCAAATTAGCAGAAAGTGTTCATACCCTAACACCAGAAATAAAATACTGTCATGCAAGGTATGAGTTGACTTTGTTTCTCTTCACAATTAGCCACTTCCTCCAGCTAAGATTTAATCATCCATCTTGGCTCTCAAAGGAGCTATTGTCATGTCTCTTTTCCCAGTTCACCACACTCTTTTTTTTGTCTGTGGTCATCACAACGGTGTTTGGTGGGGCAGACAGGCAGCACTGCCCAGGACTCTACTTGGTAACATGAGCCAGAAATGCAAGGGCACATCAGTAATTGTTGTGAGCAGTGAAAATTATTCAGAGACCCATGGAGGAATGATTGACAACTCCTCCTTTGTCCACAAGAACACCCAGATTCCATTTCCCTACTGCTCGCCCATTATAAAAGACTCCTAAGTGATGCACCTTTGCATGGAAGGAGTTATGTGGATTGAACTCACGCATTTATCTCACAGCAATAGGAGCCTTAAATGGTTTTGTATTTCATTACACTATTACAGCTGTTGAGCTGGGCAGTGGTAATGATGAGGGTTATTTTGCCAGCCGTAAACAGATGGAGCATTACTGTGCAAAGTGCTGTGGTGCTGTAAAGACAGTGGGGGAAACCTCAGACTAGGATGAGAGTTCTGCTGGCAGCCCAGATAGTTCTTCAGAAGTTGGTTTCTCGCAATATTAGTCACTATAAAAGTGCATTAATTGTCTTCTACTGAACAGAAAATACAGACCCAGCCATTTGTATCAGGAAAGTTGCTGTACTATTTAAGAACACTGCAAGATACCTTAAGTGGTCTATGCAAAGGCAGTATACAAATACAGAAATGCTATCCACAGAAGATGTGAAACTAATCATTTTGTAAAAATAAAAAGATAAATTTTTATGTAATTTGGGGACCAAAATTTTCCAAGTGGATTGCAGAAATAGGAAAAAACAGTGAAACCAGGAAGGAAAATAGGAACTTCATCATTGTAGGGAAGTTGGACTTGATGTCTCTTTTTGGGAGAGCCCTTCCAATGCAAAACTTTCTATGATTCTATGAACTAATAAAATATGGGAGGCACAACAGTTTTATAGCATGGAAGTCAGAATGATTTTAATTAGACATGAACAGGACAAGTGTTTGTCCTAACTTCAGATGAATGTTTCCAGTTTTTCGTATCTTCATCTTCTAGCAAATATTATCTCAAACCAATAAAACCCCCTCAGGTTATATAGTGTTAGGGTCCAAATTTATCACTATTACACTACTACTCACAAGAGTAATTATGCTTACAGATTGTATTTTAAAAGATGTATTCAAATAGTACCTGAGCCATTAAGCAGCAAATGAACATCCATGTAAGAACATATACCTATTACTCTATTGTATTTTATATGTAACCTAAATTGTAGGTTAATGACATGCAATATCAGACAGAGCAGTGACCAACACCCATTTTAATTCCACGTATTTTTCTGTCTCTAATACAATTAATTACCTGACAAAATGTTTTCCCTGATTTGCATTTTTACTACCTTGCCTTTTTTCATTTTACCTCTGCCTTTCTGGTACAAAAGCATCCCAAAACCACAATGTTTGCTACAAGTTAGTAGTGAAAAGGAAAATAAGCAAAAAGGTATCTGGAATGTTATAATTTAAACTGCAAAGATATTCCTAGTAGAAGCACGAAGACTTCTAGAAAAAGAATTAAAATTTTGGTGTGTAATGAGCATGGGAGAGATTATTCTCTTCCCCCATGGGGGTTAAGATGCAATGCCCCCAGACTATAAACAGTTATGTAAATGCTTAATTTGAAGCATATGAGTCATCTCAGAGACTACAGAGTGTTAAGCAGTTTCCTCACTGCAGAAGGGTAGCCTAGACAAGAGTGATAACAAGGGCTTTGCTAAGGTTTCACTATCAATTTGTTTAGAGCCCTTTTCAGTGCCTAGCTATTCTGATTTTATTTATTCTTTTCCTAATAAGTTGAAAGAAATATTGCCTTACAGATTATACTGAATTAAACTTGACACCCTTTATATAAATGCATTAATAAATATTCTCTTTTCTTCACACTTCTCCAAGTAGCCTGCCAAAAACAAATGACCTCTTTGAGGAACAGATGAAGAAATAGTGAACGAAGAAATGAGCAATCACAAATGTAACTATCAGTGCTTGTTATCACAGTGACATTTACTGGCCTCCACCAGAAGGAGGTTCCCTTGCAATTTAAATCAAATTTGCACAGAAGAATCACTGTTGAAGACCTACACTAAGCAATGCATGCTCCACTTATAACACCAATGGGATCCAGAATAAATAAGCTCTGGTACAGAAGCAGTGCAGATGATCCAGTACAGCATTTTACAGCTGTATTGCTTTCAGGGTTTTAACTATTATTTTCTGAATATTGTTTTACTGTGGGACATACTTAGGCCTACCATTCATTCAGCTGATCTTGGAGGGTCTCTGTTGTGGAATCTCATTGACTTTTTGCCCTTGTAGCTGAATTAAACGAAACAGAGGATTAGAGGACAAATTTCTCTGGGCCCTTGTGGCAGGTAAATTGGAAGAGCAAGTGACAGTAAGTATCCCGAAGTCCTACAGAACACTTGCAGTAGAGCTGGAATTACACCTAAATGTCAAGGTCAGTAATTTTTGGGAGAAGATAGTCTCAGCCAAAACCAATGGGTTTCACAGCATTTTGGTAAATCAGACATCTTAGATTTATGTTAAGTCAGTAAAGATCACCAAGATTACAAAGCCTTGGTTTTGAATACTGATAGCCATGTGGGATGTTCCCTACACGATCAACAGAGCTGGAAGTCTGAATTTCCCGTAGGCTACAATTGTCATCTTGGAAGATGCCTTCCTGTCCAACATGACCAGGGTGCCAGTGGTCTTGGTGCATCCTGGGTGGGCAACAGGGAGACAGTCTACAAGCTACAGCCTTGAGAAGCTCAAGCTGGACTTTCAAGGACTGTGTTTCCAGGCAGACAGACATATAAGACTTTCCAAGATCATTGATATGAAGAAGCTTTCTAGCAGGAAAACCTTGGGATCCCCAGCCTCAAGTAATTTATTCCCCTTAAAAGAATTTTAAAACTCTGGGGAAGTAGGTGACCAAGGTCCAACTGGTTTGCCAAACTTCTTCCTTCATTGCTTGAGTTTAGATTCTATAAGTTCTGTGAGAGATCCCAAAATCTTGTTTAGCAGGCCAGCCTTGCTTTTGTGACTCTCCTGGTCTAACAGCTCTGAGGTGCTGATCTATTCAAATTAAATAAACTAGCAGACAGGGGGAAAAAAATCAATAAAATAAAATGGAAAATATTTTTTATCAGAAATCCTGTCTTCTGGAAATCTCTGCTTTTCATACCACTGTCTAAGACACAGAAAATTAATTCTGTTGAACTCAGTGTGTCCAGTCTATGAATTATTCATTTATGAGAAGTTGATAAATAAAACTGTAAAAATCCTATCAAAGGTAATTTTATTCCTGTATTAACTATTTAACAATTTACTTTTGTAATTTTAACTAATCTACTGGAGCTTTTCATGTTCCCACTTAATGAAAGGGTGAGCTAGTAGCTCTGCATTTTTTATATTTCTTAGTGAAAATCTGTGGGTTTGCAGTTCTTTACACAAACAAGAGCTCATCTGCAATATCTCCTATGGCACCAAGTTTTTATTCATAAAAGTGACATTTGAGTAACTAATAGCTTTTTAATAGAAATAGCTCTACAATGAATTTAGAAAACAGAGGGTTTTTTCGTTCTAAGTCTTCATTTATGCAGAAAATGTCATGTCAACCTTTTTCTTCTGCCTTTTCGACAAATGCTCTTTTCAAACTTAAATTTCATATTCATTCCAATATGTAACATGTGCTAATCATATTAGGAATTATTCATTTTATTTAGAATGGCAAACTGTTGCTCTTAGCTAGTTCTTATTAGTAATGCCACTCCTAAAGTTACAGCAGAAAAATCTTTCTCAAGAATGGAGGAAAGTGGCTGCTCTCAGCCAGTTCTCCCACACATCCTCTGCAGTGTTTTATTTTGTTGACTTTGTTATTTTTCATGAGTAATTTCATTATATTTAATGATCTCATATGTTAGGGACCTGGCAGGTTCCAGCCTTCCTAACTATGTGTGAAGACAGAGGTGTAAGGTGAATTCACATGTTAGCAGGGGTCAGGCTGCCTCTTGCCTGTCCTGGGTGCTGGAGATCAAGGCCTGGAGTTCTCTTCAGGCAGGGAGGTATTGGAAACATTTAGGATGGGGAGGAAGGTTGGGATGAGACAGGGTGACTGTGGGAAAAGGACAACAGGTGTGTTGAGGGCTTTTTGTTTTGAGGAGAAGCAGCAATATCCTCCTCTTTCCGCTCAGCCTCTTTTGAAGTCTGGTTTTAGGCTGTTGTTTTGTCACTGGGTAGGTGCCAGTAGCCCATTTCTGGAGGCACCTTATTACCATCAGCCAGCTTTCCATGCACATGCTCTCAAAGAGGCCAGGATCTAACCTCAAAAGCAATCTTTTTCTGCTTCTCAGCTACTCCTTCCACACAATACTGACCTCAACATTCAAGATGGAAAGACCTTTTACAAGAGTTCCTTATTGCAGTATAAGGGGGGAAAATGAGCAGGACATTGAAAAGTTATTGCTGTTCCTATCAAATTAGCTATTTCCTCACACTCGTCAGGACAGGTATTCACTTTAGAGACTGGCTGAAATGAAATAGAAAAGATATAGGACCAAACACCCTTTGTCATCCTATTATGTGCCTTTGACACCCAGGAAGTGCTGCCTGACATCTCAGTCTTGAAAAAAATTCCTCACTTCATCTTTAAATGGACACCTATAACAGGAGCAATTTTGCCTCTTCTCCTTTTGCCTTTTATCATTTTCCTCTTTTTTTCATGCTTTTTAAATGAGCTCATTTTTTAACAGTTGAACTTAAGCAGCTCACACTACAAAGTGTTCTAGGACAACAATTTATGCAAAGTATAGTTTAACATACTTTCTATCCAAAATCTAATGCAATAATAATAAAAAAAATCCTAAAGAGCTCTCTCCAAACTTGAGTTTTAGCTATCTGTGGTTATACTGAGATGTGGAGAAAATAAATAATGACAAGTTGGAAGCAAAGTACTGAATTGGATAAGATCACTTAGCTTTTCCTTATACCAAAAAATTTACATATTTTAAAGTTTGGTATAAATGCATGTTTTCTTTAAAAAGCACAACTTCCATCAGAAGGCTTGTTTTTTGTGGTTTTTTTTTTTTTCTTTTTTGTTTCCCAGTGCTAATAAAGCTTGCTCCTGGTCCTATTTTATATGCATATCCTGTTAGAACAGACAAACTGCTCACAAAGGACAGATATATGACCTTGCTTTTTATTATTTGCATTGCTGTAGTGAAAGTCTGTCAAAATTTTCATCTTAAAATTAAGGTTGTTTTCAGGGACTGTGACACTCACACCTAGATCTTTGCCTCTCATGTTATTGAATGGTACAGGTAGAGGATGCTGGGGTAGTAGATCTTTGCTCTGATTCAGTATGGATGACTGTGTTCTTTCCACTTTTTGTCTTTGATCCTAAATTACCATTACAGTGTTTTAAAGTGGTTTTTTTTGGCCTCACTATTCTCACCTCAGATGATCCATATCACTTCCTTTGAGTATTGATTTAAACTCCATTGAGACTGTACTCTATACATATGCAGGAAACTTTCTGGATATGTGATCATGCAATACTTAATGCTTAAGGCCATCCATTTTGGACTGTTTTATAAATAATTCTCATTTTCAAGTCTGCATTTATGACACATTTTTAAAAGGTTGGATGTCGTTTAGATGGCAAAGGGCTGAAAGTAAACACTGTACTAAGCACTTTCTAAAGATCCATCAAGTTTTGCTGTCAGTAAGTTTACAGTGGTTTACAGCATTTGCAAATAATTGCATCAATAAAAATCAAATCTTGTAGCTGCAATGATGCTCTTTACAGCTGGTGATGGGCTATGTAGTGCAAGGGTTAACACTCCCTCTTCTTCTTCCCCAGACTTGGACTAAATTTCTAGCTCCGAGCTATAAGTGCAAATGGGTTTTGCAAAGTTACTCTGGTCCCTTGTGGACAGGTGTCCCCATTAAAAATCCATCATGCGGCTTGGGGTGACCAGCAGCCTCAGCTCTGGGGGGACAGGGGACTGGGTGAGTGGTGGTACACACACCTCTGCAGTTACAGACACCAGCCTGCCACCTCTCTCCTTGGACAGTTTGTATCATAAATATTGCATAATGAATATTTGTCTTTGTTCCTGTAACAAGCAGCTGTCGTATGTTGTATTTCTATTGTCACTCAAACCCTGCTTTTAGACCTTGCTTTGAGACCTCCAGAAACTATTAAAAGCACAAACAACCTTGTAGACAGTTCCCAGGGCTTGAATTCAACAAGGTGAAATTTTCCTTCATTTTCCTCTACTTTTTAGAACTTCGGTGAGTCCAATGCCTCTCAGAACACTTAGAATATAAAAGGAAAAAGAAAAAAAAGACAAATTAAGGAAACCACACCAAAACATCAGTAACAAAAGCAAATGCAAAACAAAAAATCCACACAAAACCACAAACAAATAAATTTAAAAAAGAGGAAAAACAAAACATAACCAAAACAAAAAGTATAACATGGAGAAAATTCAGCATGTGTGGGCATGCAGCAGGAGGAGGTGGATTGTGTGGACTGTTCAGGAAATTCGCAATTATATAAGTAAAGAGGATTAATATCCTGCTTGCTGACCTCAAGCATTTGGCTTCAGACACAGGAACCCTAAATCTCTCAGAAGTTTTGCTGGCAGGACTCTGGGCTGTGCAGTCATGGAAATCACAACTAAAGGAGAATGAAGATGGACTAGAGGAATGAGCACATGGCCGCTGCTAGAAGATAAATCATTTCAGCCTTGCTGCTGTTCAGAGTTTCCACTATTAAAGAGCATCTCCTCTTGACAAAAATATGCAAGAAACCAAAATATTTTGATGAAAATTGTTCTTGAGAAGGAAGTTGTTTTGGGAGAATCACATTTTGTCATGCCCAAGACTGCACCTACTACAAAGACAGATGGGGACATGAGGCTCTGCTTCTTCCTGCAGTACCTCCAGTCTGGCCAGGTAATTTTCCCATTAAAGGGCAACAGCCAATGTGAAGCCAGCCCTTGATCAGGTGTTATTTAGGAGTACAATAAACTCTCCCCCTCTGGCCTGTGAGATACAGGAATAGCTACTCTTTGCAGGGGGGAACTGAAGTTCATTGGTCTTCACCCACATTAAAACCAGAGTGAGGTAAGAGGTTGGGAGCAGTGGGCAGGCTCTGCCATAGAAGAGCTTTCATACAGAGCAAGGACCTGGAGGGTGGAGCTGTGAGTCCCAGGAAATGTGGCAGGAACCCTGCCTTTGGTCAGACATGTATTTTTCCCTGTGGGAATTCTTCTTGCAACTCAGGTCCTCTGCTCCTCAGGTCAGAAAGCAGGGTACAGTCTCAAGAATTCATGCTTGCTCACATTTATAAACTTCTTTCCTTTAAAGTCAGGTAGCACATATGCAGTGCTAGCTGAATGTTTTTTTATTCCATTGGTGGTATTTGTGCAGCTGCCTTCACCAAGCATTGTCTATCAATCTGCACTCTATTGAGATATAATCTAAAAAATGCCTACTTGCCTTCCATGTGGGAAGGAAGCCAATCAATAGCAGTGGATTATTCCAGCATGTGTATGGTCCAAGAGTATAGCACATTTGTCACTGAGAAGCAAATGAGTTTCTCCATTTGCATCTTTGTGAACCAGAGGGGTTGGTTCTAATGGATTTTGTTTCAGTTCTTTCTTAGGAAAGCACTTATTAACTAAAGGTTAATTTCTTAACACATGTAAGAGAAATAGAAGGACTACATAATATAATGACTACTGTGTAAAAGCAGAAAGCCTAGTGCTCTTAAGAACAGCATGCATTTCCACTTTTATGCAATAGAAACATTTGATGTGATAGGATTTTAAAATTATATAAACAGATACTAGTCCATATGATACTTACTTAAATGGCAAATTGTTTCTTTGTTTGCAAAGGTTATGCTAAGGATTAGTATTTTTTCTGTCCATTGCATTGCACATTTAAAGTAGAATCACATTTAAACTATGTGTATATATATCTCACTCTTTTTCATTCTTTTGTTCAAGTAGAAAAACTGCCTGTGAACAAACACAAAATCCCTTTCTACCCTCAGAAGCTTTACTGCAGTAAACTGAAAATTGTTCCTGATTTTATTTAACTGTTTTCTTAGTAATCAGTAGGTTCATTTTATCAGGGCTCCAATTTTCAGTGGTTCTTAATGGCTTTCCTAGTGAAAATTGGAACAGACTAGTGGTGTCACATATTTTAGAATAAAATTGAAGTGTTTTGATTTACATAATAAATGGGGTTTATTTCATCTGGTTTTGCCACATTGCTTCATGGGACCAATAGTTTTCCTCATTCAAATGTTTGCCAAACTAGTCTGGGTCTTTTGAAAGTGAGATTTTCCATCATAAGATCTGATCTGACAGAACAGATTAATTAATGAAGATCTTAAAACTGGTGATGTTTGCAGTGTGTGCTGAAGAGAAAGATCACCAGAGGAAGATAGAATGTTTATTTGTTGTCTGTAACTTGGAGTCCCAGTTTCCTTAATACAAGCCCAGGTGCAGGTGACACTGTGCATGCTACTTTCAAAGGCTCTAATTTATTTATTTTTGAATCTTTCATATGCAGCCCACCTCTACAGCATTTTTCAGAATACCTCCTTACCCAAATAATTTTCTGCAGCCTACTCAGTCTGTGGTAGACTTGTATATGAAGAAAGTGCAAAGAGAGGAAAAGAATAGTCAGGCTGACCAATGGAAAATAAACCCATAATTTATTATGTAGTATATATATGTGACTCCAAAGCTGACAATTTTATGTAAGGACTCAAATTACCTAAAGATGATACAAACACTGCAGCCCCTTTCTCCAAAACAGAGAAGCTATTATAAGACATTCCAGTAAAACACATTTTCTAATGTTGTTTGTTAAATTTTATGTCCAAAGATATCAACTTATTAACAGTTAGGAGCTGAAAAAGCCACAAGAATTTGAATTTTTATTTAACCTGAATTGATAAAGCTGTTCCTTAAGATTGTTGATATTTACATTTAAGTGTGATCTGACATATTAAGTTGTTTGCAAAGTTTGGGAAAATAAGTATGGTATTTATCATTATCTAGAATCCAGGACATCATCTGCTATTCTTTCTACAGAACATACTGTGCAGTGCACCTGAGAGGGAGGCTGGGATAAGGTACTGGTTGTGATGATTGATGAGCAGAGTTTTTTGACATGGGTTAGCACCCACAAGAGACAAAAGCAAACCCACTATAGTCTGTTCAGAAAGAAGAGGAAAACAGGATTTATAAAAAAACCTCCACAGCAAGACATTTGAATTTTTTTATCTGATGGAACACTCTTCAGGTTGAAAAAAAAAAAAAAAAAAAAAACCCACCAAAAAAAAGGCAATTATATCTACA
>VZUI01042124.1:0-81771 GCA_013401135.1 Cettia cetti | reverse complement strand
TTGAAAAAAAAAAAAAAAAAAAAAAAAACCCACCAAAAAAAAGGCAATTATATCTACAGTTTTCACAAAGAAAATAGAGAGGAAAGGGAGCTGTGCTATTGTGTGTTATTCAAGTAGCTCCTCAGCAAAACAAGTTCAGCAACAGCTGTGTTCTGGCAGAGAGCCACTGAAATCTCTCTTTGAGCCTGCTGATGCTTTACCTCTGGATTCTGTTTGAGATGGAGAAATACTTAGTGAGAACAGTAATATCTTGAAATTGTCTTTCCTAACTAATAGAGAAATTATTCTGTCTTTGTGGTTTCTTGAGGCCCAGAGTCACCTACAGAACTCCAGCAGCTTATGGATCCTATTGCATTTCTTACTAATAAATATTCTTTACCAGAGTGACATACATTGAATTTTTTTCCCTTTTTTTTTTTTTTCCAAAATGTGAAGGTCTTAAGCAGGAAACCTCTCTGCTTTTCTAGGAGTTTTCCAAAATATGACTCAGAGCAGGACTTCACAAAGCAAAAGACACAAGGCCTTTCTGGAGGTCAGTGACTGCTGAGGGGCAGTGGCAGCCCCAGGTGTGGGATGTGGGGACTCTTCAGGCACAGGAAAAAGCCATACTGTCCCTTATGAGAGCCCTTTTGGACTCCTTGTGCAATGGGACTTTTGGGCTGTCAGCTAAGGTTGGTTTTTTTACCATGTAACATCATTAAAAACCACACCACCATAATAAAAGGCAGCGTGGTTTAAGGAGAACCCAGAAACAAAACACTTAAAAATATTAAGCTGTGCATGGTATGAATAGATTTAAAGCTCCCAAGACACAAGTCTGTAAGAGGTAACAAATGTGTGAAGTTTGACATTTAGAGCCATCTTTCTCTCTTTTTTTTTTACAATTAGAGACATTTTGTGCCTTTTAAAAACAAGCTTTCCTTGGATCTCATAGAGAGGGCAAAGTAAAAAAGTGTTTATAAATGCATTGGCTAAAAAAAACCCCAGAAAATATGAGCTTCTAGAGTGAAACTTAAGTTTTTAAAACAATTGCAGTGGCTTTCCTTTTCTTTATCAATACTTGCTTTATGCTTGTGATAGTTGTCTCCCTCTTCAGCCTTTTCTTCTGAAGAGGAAGGAGTGAAAAATACTTGCTGAACAGCTAATTTATCAGCCTGACATTACCATCTATCAAGAAGAGAGGCCTGCTGTTACGAAAATCGAGATTATTGGTTCAGGGGTTTTGTTACCTCTTGTGAAATGAGGGCAAGTTTGACAATCTACACACCTGAGAGGTGTTCTGGACTCTTGGAGTCCCAAGTCCCACACATCACTTGTTTTCCTGCAGTCTGCTCTGGTGGTTGCTATCTTCATTGGCTCTCTCTGACAGTCCTGCTGCTAAAGACCTCATTCAAAGCAGAAAGGATTTGGGTTTGTTTTCCTTCACAAGCTATGAAGAAGCCCACTACAAATTTTTATACTTATAGGTTAATCTTAGATCTCACTATATGTGTTTTCATATGGTAATGGATAACCCTGAACAGGTGAATGAGTTCAGCTCCAAGGTAAACCGAGGACTATCTGTTTAGTGAAAAAACCAAAAAAAAAAAAAAAAAAAAAAAAAAAAAAATCTAATGAAGAAGAATTAGACTTTTGATTTTTTCTTTCCAATTAAAAAAAAAAAATCAGAAATTGAAGGAAGGGATTTGTTTAACCTCTCCCCTAAAGAGTGATATTTACAAATTCTGTGAAAGTTAAAAAACTACAATCTCTCTTTGATCTTGTTGAGAACCTACTGCTGATTTTTTTTTTTTTATTGTGGAGGAATGATAGTGTTTACTCTAAGTTTACACCATTGCGGCCTGAAGGACATATTCAAAATGTGATTTAGATTCCAATGAAATCAAAATTCCACTCTGCAGCACAGCAAAATATGGACAGGCCTATTAATGAAGAAATATAGCTGTGTAATCACATTCAGCACTTTGTATGATGCTTGCATGATAACACTTAGTGGAATGATTATGTACAACCCTCTCAAACTTACATCTACTGAATTCAAAACTCAGGGCATTTGCACATTGGATCTCCACAATTGTATGGATGCAAGACTTTTTTTGCCAAAAACTTGAAAAAACTACTACTCAGTAATGAGATTAGAATTTTCCAATTCCAAGGTTGCAGTTATATTTCAGAAAATAATACTAGGTTTTGCTTTTTTTTTTTTGGTTTTTTTTTTCTTTTTTTCTTTTTTTGTTTGTTTTCCTAACTTGCTATATGAAACATGCAGCAGGACATTTACATTATGTTAAGGGAGTACAAGATATCAAGATACAATAGTATGTGTGGAAACTGGAGGGCAGATAGCAGTGCTTTGTGCATGCAAGGAAGGAATCCAGAGGAATCTCTGCAGTTCACCCTCCTCTAAGAGGATCCTTACAGATCAAGGGTAGATGATCATAGGATCAAGTCACACAGCTAGAAACTATGTGGTGCCTCATTTTTCTTTTTTTTTTTCCTTAATAATTTGCATTTTTTAATCTTCATTTCTATGAAAGCTTTTGAATACTGTTGAATTTTTTTAGGTGATAAGGCTTCTCTGAATATGAGAACAGCTTCCACTTACCTGCCTGCTGGCCTTGTCAGATGACATTGGCAGAACAAGTGGGTCATTGACTTGTTTCTGTCAATGCTGATCTTTACACCTAGAGAGTTACTAGCTTTCACAGTCCTCCACTTGAAAGACTGATATTTTGGCAGTATTTTTTCTCAAATGTGAATGGAAAGAATAGTATTTAATTCCTGTGTGGGAGATTTTGTTTGCATCTGTCTTGACCTTTTGTAATTTCATTTTGAGACGTTAACATTACAAATGAATGGATACATGTAAGTGAGTAGGTATTGCCTAGGTACTTCCCGTACATAAATTGTATAAATGGCTGAGATTGCATGGTTAAAGAAAGTTCCACATTTCTGTGCACTTAACTTTTTCAGTCTTTTGGCCCTCAATACTGCTAGATGTTGAGTATGGCTCTCAAACACTTCCGTAATATGCCTTTGAGAGATATTCTAAAAATGGGTTGCAGAGAATTTCTGATTTTCATGGTTGCTACCAACAAAAAATTGTTGCTCTTCACTGTCAAATCAAAAGTGAGGAAGGTGCTATATTCTCATGCTGTATTTTTACTTTTTTCTTCTTGTGTAACTTGTACAAGTAACAGTGCAAGTGGAATCTCAACTGACCATACAAGATGGCATCTCAGCAAACACAAAGCATTCACTCTTTTCTAATTACTGCTCGCACTTTCTTAGCAGGCTGATGTTTTTAATGAGAAGTTATTCACTAGGAATTGCCTTTTATTTTTTAAATAGTTTGGAGGTTAGACGGTGCCCTCTGCTGGGCATAGGCTCCCATAGCAGAAGTTTGCAAAGCGCCCCAAATGTTGACAATTCATTAAAATTAACACAAAATTTGTGTTGTTCTGCTCAAGATATTTGCTGGTTTCAAGGAAGAACATCTTGTTGTGGTCCCTTCTTGCATTCTGCTGTACTTAGAAGCGTACTGTGAAACAAAAATGGGTTTCAGTTTGGATGGCATAGAGCTTTTGACTAATTAAATTTGAACCCACTTGGCTTGAGATGACAGTGTGACTTTATCACAGTGAGCAACAGGAACATGTAGTGCTATAGACTGCAATTTTTACAAAAATAAACTCGATGCTGTAAAAGCATATTCATCAGAAAAAAAAAGGGTGATGGAGAAAAATGTAGTTGAATTTACTGTTTATGTGTTCTCTTGCATGTCTTTATTGCATTATTTCACAGTTAAAAACCTAAGATTGTACTGAGAAGTCCAAGGTGTTATTTTTCTCTTTATCTTTTCTTTAAGTTGTTTTTGATTTTTCTATTTTTTGTTTTGAGGGAATGCCAATAAAAATAGTTTCACTTAATAATTCTATTCCAATCCCTTTGGATTTTTCCAGGGTCCATAAAAAAATACAAAAGAAAACAAAAAAAACCCCCACAACAAACAAATGCAAGCCAAAACAAAGTAGTTTACCCAGAATATAATTTCAATTTACATCTGAGAGCAAAGGGGACAGAAATATATGATTTTCCCTAGAAATTTAATTAAAAACATTCAGTAAATTTAAAATGTGAAATTAAATCCTTCAAAAACAAATTATAAAGCTGTAGCAATCCAACATTTATGGAAAAATTTAAACTGATGGCATAGAAAGCATTATATATCCTTTCATAAAACTTTTATGACTTTCAGATCTCTTCTCTAGTTTTTCTCAGTACAGAAAACACATGGAGAGAAACAGTTGCCTAAGGTTAACTTTGAGGGATTTCTATTAATTGATTGACAGATTATTCATACCTTAGCTAAAGGATGAAGCAAAGCAGCACTTATATTTATTATATGTTTCATGTTTTCTACAAATCTGTAGACTTTTAAAAACAGATTGTCCATGCAGAGCAGCTGCTTGGTGCCAAAATAGAGATTGCCTGTCTGCTCACTTCAAAGATGAACTTGCAGGGGAAATGCAGCCCCTCCTACAGCACCAGCCCCTCCTGCAGCACACACTCAGTGATGGCAGCATCACTCTCATGATGGCAGCTCTGCAGCAGAGATCAAAATGTGCTCCCAAAATACTCTGTCCATTCACAGCATTGCCCTGCAGTCAGCCTTTATTTACATGTGCCTGCAGCTGGAAGCCTCCTTGCTTCACCGAGGGAGCTTTGGGCCCTCTGCAAGGAGCTGTGAGTCCTGGAGTAACAGAGCCCCTTATTAATGGTCACAGTTGGTCATTAGCTGATCACTGAATCTTCCTTGATGCCCAGCTAATGAACATCCCACTGGCTTGTTGTGAAGATTGGTCAAGATAGACAGTACAGGTAATTTACAGCTGAAGCCCCAGCATGATAATGGCCTTCCCTGAGTAACTGCAATCAACACAGCACTACTAAGTGGCATTACATTCTTCCTGATTTATTTCTCAGTTGCAACTATTCCACGTTGACTGGAAACTTCAGATTCCAAAGATATGTTAAAGATATGTTTGTATGTTTTATTTAGAGGAAAAACTTCCTTAAGAATTTAATAAGGAAAACAACCTTAATCTTAAAAACTTCTTGACAATTTTTGCCCTTATCAGAAGATGTTTATTTTTAAAAAACAAATCTATGCTCATAATATTCATCTATAAAAGGCTCAGAAGCTCACTCAGAGCAAAAATCATCCCTCAGGGGTACCTGTTAGCTGCAGGAGCCTGGAGAGCTTTGATGGTTCAGCACCTGTGGTGTCTAATCTCTGTGAATCATGGATAAATTGGCCAGAAGTTATAGTCTCTAGCTGTGATCTTGCCAGCTCTTAAAAGCTATAAAGTTTCAACTAAGCCTTGGCTTGGTAGGAAAGCTCTGGAAAAAGCCCAAAAAGTGGCAGTGATGCATTAGGTAGCACTCTTCTCTCTGACTCGGGTAGATATTGCTGTAGGGGTTGTCCAATTATCACAGAAGCCTACTTTGGTTTTAGATGTGCAGGTACCTTCTCCCATTTCAAGAGTGCACAGATTCCACTGTGGCCAAGACATTAATAATCCTTTAAGGTTTTATATTTTCATTTTCACAAGTCAAGTTTCATAATTATGATGCCAAACCAAAACAGAAGCAAACCCCAAAGCCAAAACCAGACAATCCCACACACCCCCAACCTCCACTTGGTATATAGCTGCAGTGCAACTGCTATAAGAAACAGGGTTTGCACCTGTCCTGTTAGGGCAAATTTGGGAGGAAATCTCTGAAGGGGGTCCCTCTAGAAAGCAAAATTCAAACATCTCCTCCCCGAACTGCTTTGGGAAACTGTTTATTTAACAAAGTATTCACAAGCACAAAAAAGATGAATAGTATTAAACAAGAAAACCTCTCACTGATCTGAAGAGAGGCAAATTCAGAAAGTCCTTGCTGTGGGGTGTAGTTCAGCTCATTCAGCCTCTTTTCAGTCCTTCTGCACTGGAAAATGTCATGTCCCAGCCCTGGTGGGCCACAGGTGCAAGCTCCTGGTGGTTTTCTGGGTTTTTAGCTTAGAGCAGAGCTGAACAGCTCCAAGGAAAAAAAAAAAAAACACAGTCTGAGGAATTTCCCTGCCTCAACTACCTAAAAAAAAAACCTGAAAGCAAAGAGGTCTCTCCTGCATGTCTGTCCTGCAGACAGCACAGTCCAAGAGAAGGAATGCAGGGAGAAAGTGCAGTGTCTGCAAACAAACTGTGCTTCTTCTTCCCCCTCTGCCCTAGAACCAGGCTTAAAGGTGCAGAGCTTCATGTCCAGCATAAACTGAACAGACAGCTGGGGATAGAAGAACCTTAAAGTCAATCCAGGACAGCATGGCAAGGAACCAAGACATTTATCATATTCCATTACAGGTTTTCATGCACTTGACCCACATTAAGTGGTGTCCCCATGCTCATCTCATTCCCTGCAAGTGGCTTCAAGACTGCAAAAATCTTTCCCCCAGTGGTTCCAAATTGCACTTCTTGAGCCATGAAGAGATTGAGAAATTGAATTTTCAGGGAGGTGTCCAGACGATTGCTCCCTGACATGTGAAAACAAGAGCTATGCTTATCTTTAGAAAGACTTTTTGCCCTCTCGCTGAAGATACTCACATTTGGCAGCTTTGGTCTTGAATATGTGAGATTATTAAAATTTCTCATTATTCAGAAATTCCATTTCATACTTTTTGGTTATGAATGAGACCCTTCTCTCCATCCTAATTTCAAGTACTGGAATACTCCTGTCTCCTTAGCAGGCATTGCTTACAAAATATATGATAGCAACCAAACCTTCCAGAAATGATTAAAAGAAAATGAGTTCCTATAGTTCCAAAACAGATTGTGAAAGTAGTAGAGATGGTACTTGCCTTGATGTTGCACATTTGGAACACAAACATTTGATTCCCCCACCTTTCATGATGTGAATGTGGGAGACAAGCCATTTATAAGACATTTATTTAATAATTGTCTTCTTACACAGAATCCTGCATTTGTTTTCATGGTAAAAAGTCGATATGCTATTCAAATATTAATGTTTATGTTTTAGAAAGACCAGGTCCTGACCCAAAACTGTGTATTTTTGAGGAAATTAATTGAACCCAGATGGACTTAGGGCATCTTGGCACAGATGAAGTAGTGCTAACAATGCTTTTTTCTTATTTTTTGTCCAGGAGCTGTGGTCAGTCGGCTTTTAAGTCCAAAAATCAAAAACTGAAAGTGTCAATAAAATATGAATTTGGTCTCAAGCAGTAATATAAACTCCATGGAAATACTCTCTTCGCGGGGGGGGGGAAAAGGCTGCTTCTTAAATCCCAACACTTCCTTAAATTACTGTGTAATTACCCCCTAAAGGAATGCTCATAGCAGTT
This sequence comes from Cettia cetti, assembly GCA_013401135.1. Taxonomy (NCBI): domain Eukaryota; kingdom Metazoa; phylum Chordata; class Aves; order Passeriformes; family Sylviidae; genus Cettia; species Cettia cetti. The sequence continues at coordinate 74,372 of VZUI01042124.1, read as the reverse complement.
TAGAAGAGTTGGTGCATGTTGAGACAAATCACTTTACAGCTGTGAATGGGAGATCTTCAGCTCTGTCTCTCCACTTGTTTTATCCAGTCCTACCAACACACAAAAATTGTGCAAGATGCCATTTCAATCCCTGTATGTGCTCGAGATAAAGCCCAAAGCCAAGTGGTGCAAACACAATGTAAGATTCCATAATGAAAAAAAACAAAGCAAAGGCATATCAGTTTTTAAAATCTTCATTATAATGATTAAATAAGTAATGCTGTACATATATATGAAATTTCTGCTCCCTGCTGCATGTTCTGCTAGTAGTTCTTCCCATTCTAATGGCTTGTAATGTTCAGAATTAGTTCACATGTGGTTTTTTTTTCAAGTGTCAATGCTTAAAACTTTCCTGCTAAAGTAGTTTAACAATGAGCACATGTCTTTCTACCAGATATCCCTTGGGAATGGATCTACAGGAATACACCAGCCTCCTAGCAGAAACCGTTGCAAGGCTGGCTGAACTAACACAGATGTAATTACACGTCTATTTTACCTAACTTTTCTCTTTTTCAGAGAAAACATAGAAATATTTTGTTAAGTTAGGTTCTTTTGAAAAGACATAGTCTTTGATATCCTTACCAAACAGAAAGCTTATTTTAAAAATTAATCCTGTTTTTACATATTTATATAAATTTAATTTTATTGTATTTATTTTATGAAAGCATATTGAACCTAGTGTCAAGACAAGCAGATACTCTTGGTAACTTTCAACAGCAGCTGGAAATTGAGGAGCTCTATTAATATTTTGGTTTTTAAAAAGCATCTGATTTTAAACTTTTAAATAAACACATTTTCTTGCATTCTTTGCAACAGGCAGTTCTGCTAATCTAACCTGCAGAGCTTTCTTTGGATACAGTGGAGACGTCAGTCCTTTAATCTACTGGATGAAAGGGGAGAAGTTTATTGAAGATTTGGATGACAGTCGAGTCTGGGAAAGTGACATTAGGTAAAAGAAAAAGGGTTTTTTTTTATTTTTTCTCTATATTTTTAATAGATAATGTTATATTTTTTATCACAGACTAAGGGGCATATTGAGTCTGATCTTTGTTTCTGCCACATCCATCCTTTTCCTTTTTGACTCCATCAGTAGAGAACAGAAAAATGCCCTTCTCAGCCAAATCTGATATTAGAGACTAGCAAAAACAGAATAGCTACCCAATAGGAGCTGTAATGTTTACCAGCTGGAATTTACCAAGTGACTTTTTCAAAATGTGTCAATCTACAAAAACAGCCATGAAGACACTTAGTAAGATGAAATAAAGAAAAAATAAGTATCTTGAAAAAATCAGCTCAAAAAAGTGTTTTCAAACATGAAGCCTTAAATAAACAGTGAAGTTTGACTTCCCTTTTGGAATGTTTTGATTTCTTCATTAAAAAAACCTGCGTTTCCTGGGATGTTATCTAGCTTATGAGAGCCAAGCATCCTGTTAAGTGGGCTGCTTGAATCTGCTGAAATACTTGTTTTGGAGAGGATCTGGAAATTCAAGCCATGTACTTCTACTGCTCCTAAAAGTGCTGCCTCATTTAGAAATTAAGGACAAAAGTGGATTCATATTGAGAATTACATGCTTGACATAGCATGCTAAATCCTGTCCAATATGAAGTATCTGCTTGGATCTGAAGAGATTTCTTTTTCATTTATAACTCTGTATGTGTGAATATCACTCTCTCTATGTACCATAGAAATTAAAATTAAGAAATTCAGGCAATTCTTAGTGTTCATATCATGGTTTAGCCTCAGCCAGCAAGTAAGTTCCACACAGCCACTCACTCATTCCCCTATTATCCCCCTCAGGTGGGGAGAAGTACCGGAATAAAACTTGTGGGTTGAGATAAGAACAGTTCAATAATTGAGACAGTTTATAATAATAGCAATAATACAGATTATAATAGCAAACATATATTATTAATAATAATTGTAATGAAAATGAGACATAGATTAATAAAACCCAAGAAAAAGAAATTATGCACAATACAATCACAATTAGCAAAATCAAGAAGACTGCAGAGACTTTCAAGATCATCATCCCCAGATACAGGCAAAAAGGGAGTGTATTTCACCCCAGTGTCCTTCAAGTTTATTCTATAAGATCAGCTCTATTTTGTGTTTAAACCTTTCTCAAGTTCTTCAGCCAGTGTCTTGGCTGTCTGATGACTGACAAAAACAATCAAACAAACAAACAAACAAACAAAACAAAACAAACCACAAAAAAACTAAACAAACAAACAAAAAAAAAAAGGACAAGAAACCTGTTATAACTTTCCTGTTTTGTGGAGGGAGGAGCAGAAAAACTCATTTCCAATTCATTGGGAAGACAAGATGGACTCTTACACAGGAAGGCTTTTATTTATAATCTGTATTTTCATTTATAATATTTATTTATAATATTTATAATATTTATTATATTTATTATATTTATAATCTGTAGCATCACTTGGTATAGCAGTTCTTCCTACTGTTTGATAAAATTGCCACATTTTATAATGCATTCTAGAAATTATCTCTCAGACCATGGCATAAATACACTGTTTCTGAGTGGCATGTTGAAGAGCCTCAGAAAAAGAACAAATGTTGTGTTTGACCCAGACTCCTGGTATGTCTCTAAACCCCCAGATTAACTGTTTTCAGTTTTCTCTCTTCTACCATTCCAAGACTTCGTGGATCAGGGTCTCCATCAAAGTGTGCAATGATATATTATCCATGTGCATATCATTCTGCTTAAAAAAGACAATGAACTGCAGCTCTCATTAACATTTATAAAGCCAAACCTCCTCATTAGAAGTGAGGAAGAAAAGGGCATGATATAATTAAGTTAAGATTGCATCAAACCATAACCAAATTTGAAGACAGAGAGTTGTAAGTTGTAAGTAGCATTATTATGTCACAATTATCTAAAATTCACTGTGGCACAAGCAGAACAGCAGCAATGGGTTTTGGGTTTTTTTTTTTTTTTTTTCCTCAGGGTCCTCAAGGAACATCTCGGGGAACAGGAGGTTTCCATCTCATTGATTCTTGACTCAGTGGAAGAGGCAGACCTAGGAAATTATTCCTGCTACGTCGAGAATGGGAATGGACGCCGGCATGCCAGTATTCTTCTACACAAAAGGGGTAAATATGCAGCTTTTCTCCATGACAGGATAAAATGTAGGGGTGGTCAGTTTGTAGAGATTCCCTCTGACTCAAGCAGGAATTTTAGCTTCCTTAGAATTAATAGTCAATGATGATTTTTTTCCCCAGGAATTTGTAAGACTTGCAAAATAAAAGAGAAAGGATGTTGTTAATTATGGCTGTCTCTGGGAAAAAACACAATAACTCCTTTTAATTAGATCTCTAAAAAAGATGCATTTAATATTTCATTAACTTTAAAATTTATAAAGCTCAATAGAGAAAAAATAGTAGGAAACCACAGGTGATACAACTGTAATAATTTTCAGTAAGAAAAAAAATCAAATCTTAGGCAAAACAAAAACAAAACAAAGCCTTCCACTTCTCTCAGAAATGCCACCTAAACCCCCTGTCAGGGGGTTTCCTGCATAGTCTGACATGGACATTTTCCTTCCAACACTTTTGTTTAACATCAGCATTTCTGAAGTGAAACAGCGTAACAGAAGCCTCTAAAAACTCCCTGTTTCTGCTCTCCAGACATCCCATGACTCCAGCCTGCCTGGTGGCCACAGCCATCTCCCACCGAGATGATCACAGGGAGATGGAGAATCTCCTGCCAGTCAAAGCTCCCAGAGCCACTTTGTCCACTCTACCTCACAGAGGGTGCTCCACCTCCTTGGGATTGGCACTCCCCACCCTCATGCAGCTTCCTATTGACTTCAGGAAGAAAAGAATAAGCAGGAGCAGTGTCTGCATTTTGCTGACATTCCTGTGCTTTGTTTAGACTGTTTGTAAAAGTGAGCAAACTAGGATCTTACATTGGTGCTGAAGTATTTGTGGCATCTCAATTTATATCAAAGCAGTGATATCTTCCCTAAATTTAGTTTTGTAGCCTGCAAAGTCTGTCTGAGCTTAGAAGGAAACCATAAATCAAGATAGTGTGACCAATTTATTTAAACATATTGTTTGATACCTCCAATTACTTGAATAGAACTTCATTTGTAGCCATTTTTCTGAACTCCTGTCATTGCTTCTTAAAAGATGCAGATGTGAATTACCAGATGTTCTGCTTGGACTGGAATTTGTCATATTTTCTTGAATTTACTTAGATGAGAAATTGACTAGCTAAGTAATTTAACCTCAAAAATTTATCAGCTAGCATGTACTCAGGTTCAGAGACTTTTGAACCCAGAGCAAGAGCTTAACCCAAAAAATCACTGAAATCCAACAGCGTGTTCTTAATAATCAAATTACTTGATGGAATACGGAAAATCAAGAATTTTTAAGCTCAAATTACTTTAAAACCAGTACTTATTTAACTGACATCTATTAAGTCACATACTGATGGTGAGTCCTTATTTTCTTTTCCATACAAGCAGTAGTTCCAGAACTGAAAACGTGTAAGTCATCTCTGTTCTGTGACCACCAGTTTTCTATTTTAACTTTGTGCATGCATGAATTTTGCAAGAATCTACTTTCCTTGCACCCTTTCTTAGAGAACTCAGTAAGTCAAACATGCCACAGTATGTGGCCTCATGATGACATGCTTAAGAGGGAGTAATCTCAATATTTAATTGCCCTTATAAATAGTAAAATACAAAAATAGCAGAAAAACTCCCAAAAATATTTTTTTCCTCTTTAAGTAAGGCTGAATCTGAAATAGATCTGGGAGCAAAATCTGTTATGCCCTCAAAAGACAAAAGGTACCAAATACAGCCCTTCTACACATTTTGCATGTTGACAACTGTTTCAGTGAAATGATAAATTAAGCATGACAGATAAAAATTTGAGCTAGTCTCTCAGGTCTCCTAGGAAGAGGAGTTTTGCTCTGCTTGCTTAGTCTCCTGTATATCACCATGACAACCCTTCGGTTTAGGTTTCCTTGTTTAGATCCATATTTAGTGCTAGCAATGAGTTAGCTGTTTATTAATTTCTGATTATTTGGCTGACTTAGAACAATTTGGACCTAAAAATTAGGTAAATTTGCTTCCTGAATACCAAGACATTTGCAGATGTATTAGTTTTGTCTTGTTTTCTGGTTAGTGATCTTTTTTTTTCCAGCAGTATAAGAGCACAAAAATGATGAATCTAGAATGTTCACTGCATACCTGAAAAAGAAATTATAATCCTTCTTAAACTTCCAGTGTGGAACATTATCACCAGTATCAGAAGGGACAGCAAAGCAGAAAACTCTGCTGCTGAACAAAGAGGGTTCCTGGAACAGGAGGTATTTAGGGCTAAACACTGCAGTGGGGATTCAGGTACAAATTTTAAGCTTTTTTCAAACACCCTTGCAACTGCTGCTTCACCAAGGTCAGTAGAGTCTCTGTACACCAAAAAGTCCAGGGGGAGGTTTTAGACTTGCAAAGGCCCTGGAAGCATAGCATTCAACAGTCTAAATCACCAGAAAAAGTCTGGATGCATCTTCCTTAATATTCCCACTGCTCAGCCCAACCGGGACAGACTCTAACCCCACAGAAACCCTGAGCAGGCTCCAGCAGGGGGTGGCCCCAGCCTAAACCAGAGCCTGGCACATCCAACCAGGGAGAGGGGAGCTTCTGCTCTTCCCCTGATGTGGTGCTGGAATGGAAAGCCAGAGCCTCTCCTTTCCTGACATGAACGAATTTCAGGAGGGGAGCACAGCACAGTGCCCCTGGGCTCCAACACCAGGTTTGCAGGAAAGGTGAACCCAATTTCAGCATCCAGCACTGGGAAAAGCTGGGCCCCCTGGCACCTCCCTCTAGTGCAAACACCAGTCCTCTGGAACTCAGGGAGCCCAGCTTTTGTTTTCTCCTGTACATCTTTTACTTTTTGACACCAGTGGAGAAAACCTATGATCTATGTTTTTCTGTGGCCAGTTAACCATTTTTAGAGTCCTAAATTTCCTCAGATGCTGTGCATAGGGAGCATTTAACTGGAAACTAAAAGCAGTTGAGTAATTTAAGCATGACAATGCCAATGCTGTTTCCTTTTCACATTCATTCCAACAAAATTTGTAAAAAACAATGGGAAAAAGAGAGCCATCAGAACCCAAAAGATTTAACTTTAATCCCTTTCCTCCACCTTCTGACCAAATCCCTATTATACATACAATAATCAAGTTATTTTCTCTTTTATATATGAAAAAAAAAAAATCTACGTGTTATAATCAAAGGTTGATTTTGTTATTTACTGGTGATAGGTGCCATTGATCATCCAGAGCAGTTTCAGGTTAATCTTCAGGTAGAGGAACCTTTTAGAAATTAATTCTGAGAGTGGTACCGACAGCAGCTAAGCAGAAACTTATTAATGACAGACCACAGATTGCAAATGATATAACAGGTGGATCACAGACTACAATTCTATCTTTTTCATAAGTCTTTTAATTAAAGAAGACAAGTTTATAGTCTATCAATGTAGTAGATAAAATGCAATGCATAAGGAAGAAGAATGCTTTTCTGCAATGTTATGTATTGACAAGTGTGACTTTCATGCAGGATCAAAGTCTTCATAATCTTATCATGGACTGTGTTGTAAATACAGGTTATTATCTAATTATGTGATTATTTTTTTTCAAAGTCCTCTCTGTGTATCTGCAAGTAGAACTCTACAGAAAAAATAATCTCACATTCTATCTCGGCATTATTCTTTAAGTGGTATGGATATTTTAAAAGCTTAATAATATACTGGTATTTTTCCTGGGACAGACACCAGAACTAAGGTAACATGCTTCCATATGTTTTTTCAAAGTATCTACTTCCTTTTCTTCCCACTGTCATCTACACAGTGTTATCATCTAATATCCTACCCTTAGCCTCTTATATGGTTTCAGTTTGTTTTTCTCTCTCATAGGTGTTCTCAGTGGGCATGTATGAATCTTGATGACTGTAATGAGAAGTATTTAAAACAAATTGAGGGGTTTTTTTGTGTCAAGAAAACAAAAAGATTTTCATTTAAATAAATTGCTTAGAGAAAAAGTGTGTTTAAAACTGCCCATGAAAATAAATGCTTGAAAAATATGGAAGAGAATATTTCCTAGGTAGAATGCATCTTGAGGAAAACTACCTTATTTTAAACTCATTTCTTAATGCATAAACATCATATTAATATTTCCTTTACAATGTAATAGCAAATTCTGAATAGAAAGTAATTCCAAATTATTTTCATATGGCCCTTAATGATAACAGAATTGCTGACAAGCACCTTAAATTGCAGTGTCATTCACATAATAGGGTAAATCTGGTTTATTACTTACAGACTTGAATGCATTATATGCATTTTCAGTCAGCTGGACACAATTTCACAAAGTGGTAGTGATGAGTGACAATTAAGACTTAAAAGAGAAAAGAAACTAGTTATTTTCTAACCTCTGCAAAGAAACCCCAGGTGTTCTATCTCCTTCTACCAAAAAGCTTCACAATGCTTCTGAAATTTGTGAAAGGAAACTCATCATATGAAATATGAGAACAATGAGTTGTATTTCAGCTTCTGCTAGTTGGAGCTGAATCCGTTCAATCCAGTGAATGTCTGAGTCTCAGTGGAAGCAAAACTGTTGAAGAACTCCCACACCCTTGGTCAGTTCCAACCTTACCCAAGACTATCTTCCACTATATAGAACATTCAGTTTTTATTCTGAACTGCAGGAAAAACTTTTCCAAGAACCTCGTCATGTTTTAGAACTGGAATTGAAATTGGATTGGATTTGATGGAAATTGATTTTTCATTCACCTATGGCCATTGAAGAAGTCTTCAAGTTGTCACTGTACTCAGCAGTGCAAAGGTTCATTCTCCCAAGGAGTTCATGACACAGGGCCAAAGGTCAAATATCAGCTCCCTTCTTGTCCCAAACCTAACTAAAAGTGTCTGCCCTTTAACATTCAACCTCATCTAAAATCAGTCAAGGAATAGAATACTAAAGACCTCTGCCTGAAAGAAACTCTTCATAAGACCACTCTTTTAATCTGTCAGGTTTTTCTCATCCTTTAGAAAATTGGACTAAGATAACTCCAGTAAAAAGGTTTGTAAGATTACTCAGTATGTGCCTAAATCTAACTTTCCTCTGACAAATCTTAGTGCTGACAATGTGTCAAACAAGTTGGTTTGTTTTACAGTTTACTCTTAAAACGACTTTTGTACCGCATTTATTATACTTCTGCCTTTTATGTAATGTCTAAGTACAAGGCTAACCTTGATTGGCAAGGATGAAAAAATTTCAAAATAAAATATCACAAATTGCTCCCATAATCCATGCATAGCTAAATTATTCATTAATGCTATCCTCAGAAAAAAAAAATACAGTGTTTTATGATCTTACATCCTTGGAACTCAATACTGAATTTTTCTCCCACATTTTTGGCACCCTTCAGTGCCTCTTACATTCATTTCTTTCCGAAGATCTAAACAAAGTAATAGACTGATAGTCTGATTTCTGTAGTACAATTAACAAATAGAAGCTCTCCTAATAAGGAAGATTCCAAGTCATACACAATTCCTTAATTTGGGGAAGATAATCAGAGATTATCTTCTGCAGTTCTACGCCATGACACCTTTTTCCTTCAATCTATATAATAAACTGCCTTTAAAATGCATTGTTAAGTATTTAAATGTAGTAAGTTTCAGTAACATTGCAGCACCTATATTTTCCCAACCTTATCCACTTTTGAGCTAACATACTCCTGGAGACTGTCAGTGTAATTACTCTCCTACTGGGAACAGGTATCCTGCACTTCTCAGCAGAAATCAAAATGCCATCAGTAATATATTTCTAACATAATAATTTACTATCTCTCTTCTAATAATCCTGGAAATCCAACAGCACCAAGGCTCAGATATGTTTTCTGCCATACTCATGAATAGATTAACAAGATCCCTGTGTTGCATTTGCACATATATATGCTTATGTATACAATCCCAAACCTGACTAGTTCTTTTTCATAAGGAAATCAGGAATATATATTATTTATTGTTTGAAAAAATAAAGAAAGACAGCCAGGTCCCAATAGTTCTAATAAATAAAATCAAACTACTGCACTGAAAATAATTTTGAAAATCATGACTAAATTTAGCTGGCTTCAGTCAACCCTGCAGATATCCACAAGCATGCATGGCCCCTGCTGGCAAAAAGCATATACTTTGTGCTAAGAAATAATTTCATAATCAAGCTAATGAGTAGCCCTGATCTGCTTCTACTGCCATCAGACAAACTATTGGACAAACTATTGTCCAATTACTATCAATCAGTAATTATTCATAACAGTATCCATTCAGGATATCCATATAGGACATTCGCACATATCCATCTAGGCATCTTTAGCACAACCAGATTTTTTTGGCAATTTGAAAACAAACAAACAAACAAAATATCCTAAGGAATAGAGAACAGATTTTATACATATGTGTATTGGATATGCGTACACTGTATAAAGCCGTGGTTCCATACACTATACTTTGGGAAGTTAATTTGTTTTACAGCCATGCCATGACAAATATTGTACTAAGCAGGGAATCAAAAATTTAAAAAAAAGAAAAAAAAATGAAAAGAAAAAAAAGAGGAAAAAAAATGAACACTCCTTCATTTTAAAACTGTGAGTATGGGTTTCTTTGTTGTTAACTTCAGCTCTGCCTATTCTTTATGGCTGATCTCTGAAATAAGACTCAGGGAAGTGTTCCTGTGTTAGCCAGCTTCTTTCTTCCTTTGGAAGAAACACACTCATTCATAACTAAACCTGCATGTTATAACACAGCAGTCCCTGCTCTCCTTCCAAATTATATTCATTATCTTTATGGTTCCTTTAATAATTGAAGTCTCTGAAAGTATACCTAGACAAACTGAGAACTGCCTCTAACCAAGCTCTACCTCTTTGTGAGTTAAATCATCCAAGACAAGCAGAGAATGGAAATCAGTTTAGACCACAAAGTTGCAAAGATATATTTCTGTGCTAACCTGAAGCTCTGTGAATAGTCCTGTTGACTTCAGAGGGATTACTTATAGTCCATGAAGTTGAGCAATCTGTGTAAGTGATTGCAAAATTGAAACCTTAGATAGACTGTAATTGGATTTTGAAACAGGCTCAGAAACTGAATACACAGCTATAAATCACTGTGCTCTTACAGTTATAAATCACAAAAATATAATGTTTGAAATATAATTATTTTTCTTAGTAGTTCAGCTGTATGAGGGCTAATTAATGAATAAAATTAATTTTAATTTTTTTACAGATCATTAAATGTAAAGCCCCTGAAGCATGTCATATAAGTCAAAAGATATGAATCTTTGACAGAACACTTTTATTTACTTTCTTCTTACAATTTCAGGTATGATAAGTGAATCACGTGTATGACACAGTGAAAGGAAGTTTATCAAATATTAGAGCCAGGTGAAGATCAAAGATATAACCTACAAATGTGTCCAGTAATTAGGAAAGATAAGGTATAAAATGAGTTCATTTATTACAAGCCATATATGCTAGATATTGGGAGAGGACACGTGCTTTTTTTTTTAATTAGCTGTCTCTTTCACTGAGCTGCTTGGCCAAAGCCTCCTGATAAGGAAAAAAAATTGTAGCCATTGGTCAAAACGCTTGTAACAAATCTTGTTTTAAATTGAAGCTATTTATTCAGAAACCAATCTACTACTGCTGCAGCAATCAATGTGTTTTCCTTGGAGTAGAACTGCTCCTGTGCTACTGGAAGACTATTGTTAATTGCCTGTAACTAAATGATTGCTGTGCTTCTGGATGTAACTCTCTGGCACTTGCTCGTTTGTTGTGTTTAACAGAATGCCTGTCCCCCTAAGGGTTAGCCGAGTAATTTTCCTCTACTATTTTCTACATTCAGTCTCAGCTCCTTAAGGAGGGCCAGGTCTGTAATTTGAGCAATGCAACACAGGGGCTAAATAGATTTTAAAGGGTTTGCACTTCTCATGTCATGCTTCTTATGTGGAATTGTGATGAAATTGAATCTTTTTAGTATGTTGCCACTACAGGAAACTTGAATTTCAGCAGGAAAAACAGATCACACTTCAAAGGGACTGTAATGCCTGCTGCAGCTACTGTGCTCAAATTGCACTGTAAAAAGCAGAATAAAGCAGCAGAAAAAAATGTTATTGTGAAGGTAACCATGGTCTGCAACCTTGCTGCTACTCTCTAGCTTGTCTTTAACAGTCACTACACCACTGTTGAAAGTGTTGAAACACACATCACCAACACCCTTGGTACTTCCAGAACATTTTTCTGAAGTAAGCTGTCCTAGGGAGGAGCCAGAGCACCTTCCCCAATTCACCTCGGGAAAAATGAGACACAGAAATGTGAAATGGCTTCAGTCACCTGAGGAACCAACAGCAGAGGCAGGACTGAGCCTTCTGCTTCTTGCACCTTCAGTTCAGCTCAACACAGAGTAACACTGTTCCTAAAATCTCAGTGCCAGCCAGAGGCCTTTCAGGGCACAGTTTAGCATCCTGGAGGAACACAAGCTCAAGGCCTGAAAACAATCAACCTGGTGTAACACTGTGCCCAGGCCAATCCCCTGCCTTCCACCGTGCTGCACAGATGTGGCTGTGCCACTTCCAGCACCTCGGGGACAGCCCAGGCCTCTCGTGGGCTGGGTGTAAGGATGCAGGAATCTTCTGGGATAATCACTGCCCCTCTCTGCCCCAAGCCCTGGCAAACTGCACCCAAAACACAGAGTGCACACATGCTGATAGATGCTGTCCAGCACAGGATGGCTCTGTTAGATCACTAGACCATGAAACTTCTTTTGCAAGCAAATCTGTTTACGAAGGACCCACTTTGTCTGTGTATGATCACGACGGCTCAGCAGCAACACATGAAAAGGTAATTGCTAATATGTTTCAGGCTGACTAGAGAATTTTGTTGTTTGCTTTGATGGCCTAATTAAGGACAGTTTCATGTGCTTTCAGATAGATTTTACTGAAGCAAACATAAAGGCATAATCTTACTTTATGGGGAAACATATAACTAAGGGGGACTCTGATGGCAAAAGTGATGCAGTGTATTAGTTTGATTTCATGCACAATGACAGAAAACAGATGAATACCTGCAGTTATTTCTTTCAATTTAATATAAAAATCATTAGTTTAGGAAAAACTCCTGTTTTCCAGTTGTTAAGTTTTTCTTTGCCTTTAGTGAGTCATAACAGCAGGCACATAAACAGAGTACTTTATGCCTGGCAACCCAAAATACTAAAGCCTTTCTTCTAGTTACCATTGAACAGCTGCATCACCTGTATTACAAAATGATAAACAGGTTATTGTAAGCCAGTGCTGAGTAGTTTCCATTTCCATTTATATTCTAAAATACTGCATTACTTGTCTATGCAAACCATATTTTGTCAAAGGTTTTTAATAACATTTCCCTCTCTGGACCAGAAAAGTATTGGGAGTTTGAAATAACCGTGTCAGTCTTAAAAATATCTAACACTAAGGAGTTTCCAGCACAGTTTTGGAAAGAATGACATGGAATATAAATGCCTTTTTATTTTATTTTATTACACTTTTAGTGTCTTCTAGAGAGCAATGAAATCTTCTTACAGTTGCCACATAATAATAAAAAAAAGGTGTGTGATTCTCAGTAGAAGCTGTCAAATAAATGCGATTGTCAGTTTTTCCTCTAAACTTTTACTTCTCTAATTGAATTGTATTCTGATGGATTATCAAATCTGAACAATCACACACATACACAAAAAGGTTACTCCAGGTTCACACTATTTCACTCAGACAGAAGTTGCCTACCAGAAGCGGACACTGCAAAAATAAGTCTTGTTCCAGCACAGATTTTTATGAAGCAAACTCTGTATTTTAGATTTCCAAGATCTGGTGTTTTTTCATTCTTCAAAACTGAGTGATTTGGAAAAGCATGGAAGGACTTCAGACTTGCCATCTAGTGATTTCAAATTACAAAATTGTTAACAGCTCTCCTCCTACCCTCCTTTCTTGACACTACCATTTTTCAGTCAATGAGCAAATGAAAAGTTACAAAGCACTGTGAGCTTCCTTCAAGCTGGGTGAGGCAAAAGTCCAGGGTGGCATATTACCTTCAGCCTGAAAAGTGGCTTCACTGCTGGTGCTGGACACTGGTGGTGGCCACAACTGGCCTCAGGAGCAGAGATCCATGGTAATGATCTAATCCATCCTGTGAGCAGATGGCAGCGAAGGCACCAAGGGGTCAGTCTGAGTGGAAATGTCACAGCTGACAAACCAGGGCTCTTTGCTGTGTCTACACATTAGCTAAGCCCCCTGGGGGAAAAGTGAGAATAAACTGCAGACCTCTGGGAAACTGTTCAAAATATTAACATAAATATAACTGAGATGTGAGGTTGTAGGGTTTCCTGGATAATGTGTCTTCATATCTCTCAAGTGTTTTGTGAAGCTTATTTAAGTTTTATTTTTATTTTTATTTTGGAAAAAATAATAAAATCCTTATTGTTGTCCAGTTTGTCCACATCCTGTTTGTACATGGAATAAGGGAAGAACTGGTTTTGCATTATAGTCCTCAAAAAGGAAACATTCACCTTTGCTTTCACTCTAAGTCAAATGGCAACATTTACCTAGGTAAAGCAAACTGTGATCTATCTACAGAAAGAAAAAAGGAAGAGAATTATAAAATATATCATGAAAGTGTGCATACTCATATACAAACACACACACATCCCCAGCAAAATTTATTTTTTAAATGAGCAGTAAATATGGTGTATCAGAGGGAAAAAACAGTTTATTGAAATATAAAAACCCCATCAATTAGATATTCATTCAAGGGATTTATAATGAAATCAATACCTTAATATCCCGTCACTCATTATTTTACTTTAATGTTTAACAGAAATACAAGGTCTGCTGCTAATCTTTCTGTGGTTTGGAATGTGGTTGTTACTGCATTTTGTAATTCTTTGCAGAGCTGATGTACACAGTTGAACTTGCTGGTGGGCTTGGTGCTATTCTGCTGCTGCTTGTTTGTTTAGTGACTATCTACAAGTGCTACAAGATAGAGATTATGCTCTTCTACAGAAATCATTTTGGAGCTGAAGAACTAGATGGAGGTAAGGCAGTTTCTTAGCACATTTCCTACTTACTAAGAATATCTGTCTTTTATTTCTCTCCACCAAAGCCCAAATTTCATTTCAGTTCAAGATGTGTTAACAACTGCAATTTTAGGTGCCTACTTGAATATACATTCCTCATACAGTACATAAGCACAGTCACTGTTGAGCTGATATATGTGCTGCTCTCTGGAGCTTCAGAATACATCCATGTCTTTTAGATTTTTATTCCCAACACTGAATATAAATTTCCAACATCTGTGCATTGAAGATTTTCACTTCCTGTCAGTACTGAAAGCCAGCTTTTCTTCTCTGTGAGCAAGGGGGTGTTCTCCCTAATTATATTCAACGAATAGGTAGAGGTTGAAGTGAATCATCTCAATTTATTGCCTGTTTAAACTGATCAGTTTCAATAAACTGTACTGAGTGTTTGGGAATGTACCCAATAGTTCATTTGCTTGAGTTCATTTACTTAATCACTGAGCAGGCTGAAAATGGTCATTAAAGCTGTTCTGTGATTCTAGAACATCCAGCCTAAGCAAAAGTAATCCACCATATATGCGCCAGCTCTGTCAAACATATACATGCATTTTTATCTTTATCTTTTTTATGGACTGAAGGAAAAGGTCTTCTTTGCCTCTAGACTTACTAATCAAAATTATTGATGAACAGCCAACTGGGTTGAGCTGCAGTCTCTGATTAATTAGATCTTGTTTCTTAGGTCAGAGTTCCTGATGTTTTGGGCTACCACTATGTCTTTGGTGACAGGGCTTTTTTTTCCAACAGAAATACTAATCAAAGTGGTTTTTTGCAGGTCAAGGTAATAGCCTGTAGGCAGAAGCCACTGTGATATATTAAATAAATATGTACTGATAAACAAGTGATGGCTAAATCTGTCACTGATAAGGAAAAGAGCAGTTGCAGGTCCTTATATAAGGCTTCCATAACAAAATCACTAGGGAATGACCCATTTCTGCCTCCCATCTGAAAATGCACAAGGATTCAAAATAGAAAATGCTCAGAACAACAAGCCCAAGAACATCAGAACATTTTGTAACCTTCTATGGGATTTACAAAAAGATGCATTAATGTAGCAGCTCAGTGAGGAAAAAAGTCAGGTTATTCTATTTATTTTACCGAGGAGGAAACTGAGGCCCAGAGGGACTGTGAGTCATGGAGGATTTTGACAGATACCTCCTTTTTTTTCAGAAGCTGGGATCCTCTCCTATCCACAAAGCAGCTGTCAGTTTAAATGGTCATGCTTACTTCCATAAGTTATGTGAATTTAGTAATAGTCATACTAGTCTATACAGAAATAGACACTTAAAATAATAATAATTTTAGAATTATGTAATTTAATATTTTCTCTCTTACCAATTCTTGCTTTTATAGTTGTAATTTATCTTTTTTTCAAATAATTCCAATTTATTTGCAGATTTACTCTGCCAGGTGTTAGTTTCACTCTTGCCACTCTCTCTTGTCCCATCACAAACATTGGTCACTTGGGAACAGCAATATTTGAATCATGGATTTTAAACATCAAAAAAGTTAACTCTAAAGGATACTGTTCTGTGATTCAAAAGGAGGAAAACCAATATCCATTCAGTTTATCCTTCTGAGCAAAGGCCAGTGTTAAAGAAGGTCAAGCATGGGTTCTCCTTAGAAGATCAGTGCAAACACTGACAGCTTGGGTGCTTAACCACAGCAATAAAAAAAGAAAAATATTACTCACAAATTCCTAAAGAAAACATGTAGCTTCTACCGTGTTCAGTATGCTGGCAACATGGACAAACCCCATTGTGCTAATGAAGTGACTGCAGCTGCACCTTTCACTCTGTCTCTTTCACTCACACTCGTGCAAAAGAAGGAAGATGGAGAGAAAATGTTCCACAGAAGCCCAAGACATGGCTTGTGCAGAAATAAATTGCAGATATACACCAAGATTCCTTCTTTTGGCTTAGTTTGACAGACACAAAATGCTGAACTCTAAAATCCTATTCTAACCGCATCTCCTGCAGTGCAGCAGCAGAGCGCCCACGTTCTATTCATAATTTACACCGTGTTCTGTCATACTTCAGGACAGCATGGAGATAAGCAAACATCAAAATATCACAGGCTTTTTTTATGTGCACTGTATTGTACCCAGAGAGGATTTGAAACACTTTAAAGGTGAGGTCCAATTAAAATTTTTGGTTGAAAATCTCTTTTAAAATTCAATGCTTCATTTCTTCCCTGATCAGAGAACAAGCCCTTCAGGATGTCAAATCTCATCACAATTCCTTTTTCCTTTCCAAGCCTTAGACACATCAGCTTTTCTCTGGCTAGCTAACATACACATTTTTGTGGGAGGCATGAGTTAATTGTGAGAAGTATTTGAAAACAAAGTATTTAACCCTTACAGCTAATGCAACTCAATTTATTACTTTCTGTAGGGATACTGCAGATTAAACAAGTGCTCAAACCTGTTAATTCCTCACTTCTCTAACTTACAGCGTTGAATTTCCTAAAGTTTTTTCCTCAGCCTAAGGACAAGACTCTCCTTTTTTTTCTCTCCTGCAGACACTGAAGCTCAGTCCTGGGAATGGGAATAGAAACCCTCTTTTATGTTTTCATGGTTGGTTCCCTGCCTTTCCTACTAATTTGGAATCCAGTAATATTGCTGCTTCTCCTCTCTCTCCATGCCTGTGCTTCCCAACCGCATGGGAGATGTCCCCACACCAGGGATGGCACCATGGACCCTTTATTTGGTTTAAGCACCAAAGACAGTTTTGTCCTTCAGTGCAGGGGAGCACAGGGTGCCCCTGTCCAGTCAGGGGACCTCCCTGTGAATGCCTGACAGCTGCCCTGGTCGCTGGAGCACAAGGGCAACAGAAACACTCTGACCCTTGGCAAAGCAGCAGCTTTTTTACCTGTAGTAAGTCTTTGGCATGACCTTGCACCTCTGAGCCATAACAAACCACTATTGGTTTGGTGGCCAGAAACTCCTAAATCTGTTTAAGAAGAAAAATCCAGTTCAGGATCTCTCCACATACACAGTAAAGATTGAAGCTTGAAGTACTATGCAAACAAAGAAATGTCCTGTACTGTTCTGAAAACAACAACATTTTTAGAAATAGATGCTTCACTGGAAACTTCTGAGGGCTAACCTTTGTCAAATGTCAAATAACCGTTTTAGTTTTGTAGCTTTAAACTTAAAAGCTTATTTTAAAAAGCCTTGTCCATAAAGCACTCTTTAGGGACTAAAATGATATTAGTGAAAGCCACTTTTAGAAGTGATGATTTCTTCTACTTTGTTGTATATTGAGCTCCAACAAAAGAGATTTTATACTGTGTTCATTCTCTGTGGAGCATTTTAGCAGATGCTTTTCATGTATTTTTATTTTCCAAGGACCTTCTCTTGCTGATGTTCCCAGTTTTTAAATGACTTTATGAAAAGAAACATTGTACTTTAACTGACAGAGTGAAAATACAAATAGCCATTTACAAGTACCTGTGATCAACACATGCCCTGACTTCTTTCTGGCATGCACTCTGTGACCTTAAAAGCTATTTGTGTAGGAAGAGTTATTACTACTATATAGAAATCTGCTCTTTATCCAGATATGGGCTGACTTCCAGGCACCCTAAAATCAGTGGAAATTTTCCCATTATTTTACCTGGGACAACTTTCTCCTTTGTACTGTTCCTGGTCATCAAATTGTGCAAGGATCAGTCCCCAGGTATGACAGCCACATGAGCCACAGTGAGGGTGGAGAGGAGAGTCAATTCTCTCAGTAGTGACAGTTATGGTTCTGCCTCAGAGTGGATAGGAGGTTCAAATTGACCAAAACAGCTATTTTTTTACTTTTTTTTTTTTTTTTGCCATTTCAAGATCTGAGAGGTTACAGTGCATATATGGATGTATGTATGCTAGTTTTAATATGCATTATGGATAAATCCAGAAGTCTATGGATGACAGGCTTAAAAATCATGGTCAGATAGGTAAAAGTACTCAAAAACTTCTACACTGTGTTTGTGTTTCAGAGGCAAGGACGTATGGTAGAGCTAATAGTAGAAACAGTTTGCAGGTATCTGCTGCTATCACTACCTGGGTAGATTTTTAGCATTTTAAATTGCTGGAAGTTTTTTATCAAGGAATTAATAAGCAAAGGTGAACACAATATTTA
Organism: Cettia cetti; assembly: GCA_013401135.1. NCBI lineage: Eukaryota > Metazoa > Chordata > Aves > Passeriformes > Sylviidae > Cettia > Cettia cetti. Next base: position 56,027 of record VZUI01042124.1, on the reverse strand, counting down.
AAAAAAAAAAAAAAAAAGCAGAGGAAAGAGGACATTGGGGAGAACAGGAGGCTGGCAAAAACAAGTAGTAATTGATTGAAGACAAAATCTGACCAAAACTGTTTAAAGGATATTCATATAAATTTCTAATGAAATTTATATGAATATCCTTTCTCACATATATGCTGACAAGAAGTCAAGCTTTAGGCACAAGAAAAAAAAAAAAGACTGTAGGCAACTGATAGCTAGAAAGTGAGACCTTAGTTTCAGAGCTGAAATTATGACCTTCACAATGACCCTTGGTGTCTTTCAGTTCCATCAGCTGTTTCTAAAATATTGGGCAGAAGCTCATTGTGGTGTCCTCAGTCTTCTTCTCAGCTCTTACAGGGAAGGCAACTGGGCCCAGGCCTGGGGAGTTTCAGTTCTGAAAGAGGGAAAGTGACTGCTTTGTTTGTTTGCTTGTTTGTTTATTTTCCACCACATTGCTGAAAGAAAGCAAAGTGCTCCTAATAAGATTAAAATGTGCCACTGCTGAGCTCTCTCAGTTCTGGAAATCTTGTTTGGATTTAGTACATGACATCTATACTGTTTCTTGGCTGGGCTGGTTACCCCTTCATGAGAGATGAATACCTGCTTCTTGCTGAGGGAAAGCAAATCAATGCTCAAATTAGGAGACTGATGAAACTGGTTCTTCCTTGTAGTTCCTGTTGCAGCTGGGAGTCTTTATGTAATCATGATTTTGTCCTTGCTATTATTTAGCTGCAAAAGACTAGCAGGGATCATGGATTAACCTATGGGAATACCCTGATAATATCTTATTAACCGTCCAGGACAAGAGCAGGTAAGAAATACTTCTTAGTGATTTCCTGGGTTTAATCCCAGAGAAACTCTTAAGCAGCAAGGAACGGCAATGCTTTGAGATTCTCCAGGTTTCTGTGTGACTAAGTTATTAACTTTCAAATATAACTTCTACCATTGGTTTAAGCACCAAAAAGCACTTGTGTTAATGATTATGCTATGCAGGTATAGCTAGACTGAAATTACTGCTGAAGTTAGTGACTTTGCAATTACTGAATCTTCCCTGGGGACGCACAAAATAAGTTTGCAATAACATTCTTACTACTCATTTATATATTCTTATTGGCTATTGGCAAATTGTGACGATAAGAAATCCTGGTCTATGAATATCAATTTCAAATTCTATTAAAATCACCTTAGAAAAATGTGACACTCTTCTTTCTAAACCATTACTGGTTGCAAAAGGGGATTTTTCTCTTATTTAATTACAATTTTATTGCTGGAAAACTGTTTCTTTTAACTCTTCTTGTTTATTTTATTTATTTACATCTGAAATGCAATTCAAACAATAAAAACTCAATTTATGTCTCCACTAAATATGGGATTTTCTAGCTTCTGTGCATGAAATGTTCTAACTCAAAGGAAAATTCCTGCTTTTTCCTCTCCTCCTAATTCAAAGTATCTAAAGTGTATGTGTAATATGTGATATATATTTATCTTAAAAATAAAATATTATCAAGATCATCTTTAGATGCCAAACTAAGAGATTGTTATGGGTTAAAAACTTCAGACATAAAGTAGAAAAGAAAGAGACTACCATAAAATTCAACATCACTCACTTGCACAAGAATATGAGCTATTATGAGGAATGCTAAAAAAAACCATTATGCCATGGAAAAATTGTATGGGTAGTTCTTAATTTTTATTAACATTAAAAAGGCTTGACATTTAAAAATAATAGAAAATGTTACATCAGCAATAGTAAATAGTGTGAGGAAAAGCATAAGTATTTTGAAAGACCTAGGATTTGAGCATTTTATTCAACTCACCATTAAATGACATTTTTTCATTATATTGAGGATAACCAGTATCCCAATGTATACATTAATGTGGCCCTCAAAATAGTGAAGCAAATACAGATTAAGAAATGCCATAATTTTAAAGCAACTACAGTCTGAGAAATTTTGAAAGGTTCTTTGTAACCCTTCCTGAACATAGCACATTTTCTTAAGACAAAGGCTTCCTGTGTCAGTTTGACCCCAGCTCCCTGCGGCATTTGGAGGGATCCCATTTCTTATTTCCAAAACTCCCATTGAGATCCTGAAACGTTGAGTTAAATCAGTGCACTGGTCCCAGCTCCTGAATGAGTATCTGAGTATTGAAGAGGAGAGCACGTGCTCTGCTGAAGGTGAGGAATCAGCTGTCCAGTAATTCCCTGTGGATCTGGAAATGGAAGATCTGCCCAGCCCTCCTGGCTACGCTGAGATGTGGAGCACCCTGTGCATGGTCAGCTGCCTCCAGTGCACTGAATGCTTCTGAAAGCACTGCAAACTACTCTGAGGATTTCAGGATGCACACACATGAACTGACCCCACCGTCTAGGTCTTAGGGCCTCATTGAAATAAGGCTCACTATAAAATGTAACATTGTGGAATGTCTCCTTGTTTTGATCTCTTAATCTGTCTTGTGCTAGAACGTGTCACGCCAGCTAAAAGTCAGGATTTGTCATCGGCTGGGACGTGGCTGATAAGAGTGTCTAGAAAGCTTTTTTCCTTTTTTTTTTAATTTTTCATGCATGTATATTCTTTTTCTGCCCCCCATTAGCAGAAATATCTTCAATGTTTAAGTCTAATAAACCCTTAAAGGCCCAAACTGCTGACTTCTTGCAGTGCAACATGGAAATCATTAGAAAACACATACATCTGTAATGCAAATTTGATGTTAAATCTGTTTGGTGGTCCCTGTAGTTTTATCTTTCTTTCTGTAGGCACCAGCTTATCATTTCTTCATGTGTAGCTGTTAGGAGAGCATGCATACAGATGAGTTCTTAGGTGTCTGATAGCAATTTACTTACCCAAAGATCCCATTTGCATGTGAAAAAGTAGATGCATATAGAGTCTGGGTTTCATTTTATGCTTACTTTGAGCCTTTAAGTGACTGCTGCTGAGACATCCTTGGAATAACAAGAAGCATTTACAGCTCCGTCCCCTAAAAATTTATATCACTTCTGTTGGATTAACATTGTAGAAAGTTACAGGGAGTATGATAGTGTATTCTGCATTTAGATGAGTTACAAAAGGAATGGGCAGTATTAAATGATGCATATTCCAGTGGTGCAACAGGTGCTTTGGCTAGAATCCTGAGCCACAAATGAAGTACTTTTTCCGTGTTATTAATGAAGGTGAGATTTGATCCTTGCTGTTTACCTCTAAGGTCAGTCTAAACCTGTGGCTGACTGTAGCTCCATGACCATTGCTCACAAACTTCTCACTTTCAGCTCCATAGAATGGCTGAAATTATAGGACAGTTTGTAACTCACAGTCTCTTTTGCCTGGAGTCTTGCAGTACCAGTGATTTGAGGCTGACTGAAACATTTGTGGACTGAATGCATCACACCTTGAGCACAAGCTCCATTTGACCTCATTGTGATGAGCTAATCCAGAGCTTCCCCATGCCTGATGCCCAAAAACATCTCTGCAGATATACCCTAGACCCCAACCATTCTTTGTCTACAAATAGTAATAAAACTAGGAAGGAAAGATATTTTCCCTGCAATGCAGGATGATGCAGCTGTAGTTAGTGGAGGTGCTGGAGCCTCCATGATATGAAAAATGTGTGCTTTGAAGAACTAAAGTAAGTAATGTACTTTTAAATTTAATAATTGTAAGTAATTGTAAATGGTGCAATATTTGCATATGCAATTAAACAATGTCATAGGGCAAATAATTTCCCCTCCAAGTAAGAATGTGCAAACCATCTTAACAGACAATACTCAGCCTTTAAAACAGTTTGAATTCTGCATTATTTCTTATTATTTATCCCTTTGAGAAATTATATATTCTCATCTGTACTCAAAGACTTGAACAAAGCAGCGCTGGTCTCAAGCATGTACCATGGTCACGGCAATTAATGAGGTGCCAATAGAATATGTCATTGTAGCACCAGCATTTTGTCAGTTGTAATAATTTCCTCATATGTTTTTTGACCTCACTGTGTGTTAACTCTTTAGCTGGGTTAACAGTGTCCTACTGCAGAAACAAAAGCCTGCTGTGTATGTCCCTCTATATCATACTTGATCCAATCAGTCTTATTTTAAGGCAAAGTCAAAGGCAGGAGGTGCTTGTCTGTTATTAAAGGACATGTTTTCATAAATACTCCCCAAAAAATCAAGGGAAGTGAACCATAAAAGGTGGTGCTTCTATTTTTCTTAGTTGCCTTTTATTGCTATTGTTTTGGTTGTTGGGTTTTGTTTCGTTTTTTCTGGGGCTATAACCATCTATTAGATAATTTCCCACAAAAGATGTGCAGGACACAGAAAGAGCAAATGGTCATTTTGTGGGTTTAGAAAGTTTAAAAGTAGTAACAGTTCAACCACATTTGTTCTGTCATCTGCAAATGTTAATGAGCATAGTGCACATGGTTCTGCAGAAGGGGGAGAGGACTGCTCAAGATTAGCACCCCTCCATTAATTTCATTTACACTTTTTGCATCCACAGCTGGCAGGCTTTTCAAAATAATGCTACCAGACTACAAAAAGGTGTAAAATGAAGAAAGGAGTGGCTCAATAAAAAAATGAAGTCAGCACTGACTGAATATAATATTACTTATGACAGACAGTATTTAGAGTATTCAGTCAGATCTCTCTTACAAGCAATTGATATTCTGGGTAGTCTGTTCATAATGTTGTCAAGACAGTTAGAAAGATGTTAACATTTCATTAGTCTTGTCATTGATTTTCCTCTGCTTTCATCACAACAAAAGTCAAAACGTGACCTCTTATTCCACTGAATTAGTTCCAGAGCACTTGGCATTATTGACCTTCTAATGAAAATTAATGGTGGCTCTTTTGATTCAGTCTTTTAAGTAGGCACTCCAAGCACATTTAAAACACAGGCATGGTTGTTTCTCATATTGAAGTGAAGTAACACACTGTTAAGTAATGAAATGTACATTAATGCAACATTAAGTTTACAAATTTAAGTGCACAGAATTCAAGAAACTTAAACTGCATTATCAGGAGCTGATGTGGTAAGATTTAAGCTTGGAAACACTTTAAGGAATGGAGAGCTAAAGAGTTTTACAAGGAGTGTTATATGTACACTTAGAGCATTTCAGTCCCAGGTCCTAAATTCATAGTAAAATTCTGGAAAGACTTTCTTTTACCATGCAGCAAAGACATTTGCATATTAGCTTAGTTATTTCCATGCTCTTCTTTCTCCTTTTATGCTAGAGAAGAATGCAAATTTTTCTCAGTGACTTTTGACTTTTGTGCTCATGAGTTGTCACCTTGCAGTTGAGTTGATTTCCTTCATCCAGATTCTTACATAAACTGATTTCTGTCTATGGATATGGAGCCCTCCTTCCTTGCATCTGTGTCACTAAGGATTATCTCTACCAGGTGAAACAGGAAAGCTGAATGGATGCATATCTGGAGACTGGCTGAAAACTTGCCATTTCATCTAAAACATTTCCTATTCCTGGAAAATTCTCCAAGAAATAATACCTGGGGAAATATCTAGGAAAAGTGTTAGAATAAGGCATAAACTAACTTAATTTTTCTCTTTGCTTAGACAACAAAGACTATGATGCATATCTATCTTATACCAAAGTGGATCCTGACCAGTGGAATCAAGAAACTGGAGAGGAAGAAAGATTTGCTCTTGAGATTCTACCAGATATGCTGGAAAAGCATTATGGATACAAGTTGTTCATACCAGACAGAGATTTGATTCCCACAGGAAGTAAGTAATGTCTTTATTCTCATAAAATTTTGAATGAGAAAATGAGTGATTGCAGTGATTATTTTAGTCTTGTTTCTATACGTACTCATTCAGCATGAAATCTTTTCTCATGTCTTAGAGAATGGTGAAGATAAGCCACCAAACATTAATGTGCATTTCTCAGATAAGAGGATTATTATTTAGTAATTGTATTGTTTTAATTGAAGGTAAAACAGTGCAGAAAGGGTATGCATAAGTAAGGGAAATGAAAGAGACTAACATTTTTAAGATTTTTTTGAGAGCTTGCATCTCTAGGAATGAATACCAAGTTCTTTCTTTTCAGTTCCTTAGATTTTGTTTGGAAAGATACTCATTATTCTAAGTATTACAGAAATTCACACAGGAAAGAAAAAGCTGGTTTTGGACTAAGGCAATGGATGAGTAATAACTTCTACACCAGACAAAAGAAGTGAATTCTGCAGTGTCCACTGTAGACAAATGTGTAGTGGATGTATTTGATCATTCTCAGAGACTGAATACTGGAATTGATTCCAGCTGGTACAAGATCTTTTTCATGTTTCTCTCATATATTCCAACATAAGTGCAGTAATGTTTTGTCAGTTGTTGTAATATTCTTCATGGCTTCAGTGTAACTATATAGATAGCAACTAAGTTCAATACATTTAATTAAAGATAAAAGAAAGGATGCTTGGCATAGACAAAACACAACATAGAACATCTAACAATCTCATGGATTTTTTTTAAATCTACAACAAACTGAACACTAATTTACAGAAGACAACACTGTTTTTTTTGAATGTGTGTGGCAGGGGCATGAAAGAAAAACAGAATCTAAGCCCACCAAAAACTTATAGTATCATTTGGGTTTGAGACTGAGGTCCTGAAGCACATGGCTGCTGCTCTGTTGTCTAACTGGGTGACTTTGCCTTTTTAAAGGTAAAAAACATGATGAATTTATTTGTTCCAATAGCAATATAGATGATACAAAGCCACAGCTCATGAACAAACACTCACAATCCATAGCATCTGTGTGGGAGCAGATGTTTTGCAGGATTGCAGAATGGTTGAGATTGGAAGGCGCCTGTGGGGGTCATCTTTTCCTACCTCCCTGCTCAAGGATGTCTACATAGAGCAGGTTGCTCAAGATCAGGTTCTGCCAGGCCAGTCTGGCACATTAGCAACTGATATTTTTGCATATTTCAGTGGGATATTCTGGGAACAGGGATTTGCCTCTGTTGTTTCTCACCAGTGTATGAGAGCAGACTGTTTTCTTAAATTGTTTTTTTGAGCAATTATTTTGTTTTGTAGCCTACATTGAAGATGTGGCAAGATGTGTAGACCAAAGCAAGCGACTGATCATTGTCATGACTCCAAGTTACGTGGTAAGAAGAGGTTGGAGCATCTTTGAACTGGAAACAAGGCTTCGAAATATGTTAGTCACGGGAGAAATCAAAGTGATACTGATTGAATGCAGTGAACTACGAGGAGTTATGAACTACCAGGAGGTTGAGGCCCTAAAACATACCATCAAGCTCCTCACTGTCATTAAATGGCACGGACCAAAATGCAACAAGTTGAATTCCAAGTTCTGGAAACGTTTACAGTACGAAATGCCTTTTAAGAGGATTGAACCCATGACAAACGAGCAGGTTTTAGATGTCAGTGAGCAGGGGCCCTTTGGGGAACTGCAGACAGTCTCCGCAATTTCCATGGCCGCTGCGACCTCCACTGCCCTTGCCACTGCCCACCCAGACCTGCGCTCCACCTTTCATAACACATACCATTCACAGATGCGCCAGAAACACTATTACCGGAGCTACGAGTACGATGTGCCTCCCGCCGGCACCCTGCCTCTTACCTCAATAGGCAACCAGCACACCTACTGCAACATCCCCATGACACTCATAAACGGGCAGCGGCCCCAGACAAAAACTAACAGGGAGCAGAACCCCGAAGAGGCTCACACAAACAGTGCCATACTGCCCCTCTTGCCACGGGAGACCAGTATATCAAGTGTCATTTGGTGACCGACATGCAAGGGGCTGTCGACCCCCTTGAATAGGAGCAGAGTCTGCAGTCTGGTGCCTGGAACTACATCCTCGACTGCTGCTGTTTAACATGCATTACAATCGATCATAAACGAGGAAAAACAGGGTCTTGTACATATGGTTTTTTTCAATTTCTTTGTAGCATCAGTCTTCCTGTTTTACCCATGTCTCTTCCCATTCACATTTTTGACTTTGTTTTATATGTCAATGGAATTTGTATATTTACATTTTTTTTTAAATGAAGAGACTGCTGTATAGATAGGAAAACTTTTTGCTTCATTAGTATAGTTTTAGACTTTCTGTTTGTTTGTTTATAACCTCTCTTGGGAATGCTTGGACAAAGCTATGTTGATATCAGAAGCATCACCCATTTTGTTGGCCTGCCTAGCCATGCCTGCTGCAGCTCACCCCTTTTGGAGAGTTTTTGTTCTTAGAAGGACCCCATTGCTCAATGAGAGCTCCAGTTTCATTTCTACTCCCTTAATGTGCACTGCTCCTTACCCTGCCCTTACAAAGACCCCCGTTTGGGGTAACACTACAGTCTGATCATCTAACATGTAACTTGGTAGATACCTGTCAAACGAGAGAAAATACCCAATCTGTATCAGTTGCTTCACAGTAGTCACTAGAGTGTGTAGAAACTATAGCCGGTTTGGTTTTTGCTTTCTTGGGTTTGTTTTTTTTTTTCTTAATTCTTATTTTAAGAATGAGTTGGTTGTATCCCTTTTATAAATATAAAAGCAACCCTATTTTTAACACATCCTGGAAAAGAATTAATGTGGTTATGGATTTTATTTTTTGAGCACTCAAATTTTTTTCTTTCTCAACTTTCAAAATTGTGCAAATAACTTTTGCAAATATCAGGCGAGTAAGACAAGTGAGGCAATAGACACTGAAGTGCAGAGTCCTGCTGATATGTACAGTGATGACTTCCAAACCAAAGGGGCATGAAAAAGACAGTATTGTAGATGGTTTGTCACTTTGTATTATAGAAAGTGTTATTTTCAAAAAAAAAAAGTAAGAGCAAAACATTATTTTCCTGTGGATTTCAGAGTCCCTTGTATTTTAATGTTCCAAAAAACTGTATTTGCTTTAAAATGATATATTCAAGACTAAGACATCTTCTTTCATTTGGTTTTAGCTTGTAATGATAAATAAAATTTTATTAATTTCAACATGATTTCAGTAAGAACTCAGGCAGAAAAAATGACGTGATTACCAGAAATATAATTGTTTTCAGAATAAACTTTATTTATACAAAAATTAATATTTAAATCAGACCTGGAAGTATTAAAAACAATTTATTCACTTTAATGAATAAATAAATTAGTTTTTTTTTTATGTATGATTCTATCTTTGAGGAGTTGCAAATAATGCATGTACCATGGCTGACAGGGAAGAATAAAAGCCCACCACTGTGTTTACATCCAGACATCTTTGAGACAAATTAAATAAGCACCTTGCTCATACTTACGTTTTAAATGACAGAAAGCCCTTTCTGGTTTTAGAAAGAGAGAGGAGTGGTGCAGCTCTGCAACATATTCAGGCCAATCTCTCTGCTAGTCCCTGCTGGCAGAAGCAGAGGGGCTGTAGTTACTGGTTGCAGCACACTGTCACAGAGTCATGGCTTTGATTTACCCTGGCAGAATCGTAACTGGTGTCCTGGCAAACAGGCCTTAAAGTCTATTTATGTAATTAATTACCTTTAGGTGCTTTTATGGCAGCTGAATGATATCGGCCAATCTAATGGATGTTGTGGGGTTTGCTCATCATGATTGTCACAACAAGAAAAGTACAGCTTATAATATTTTGGTCTTCTTAATGAGAAGTGAGTCGAGAAGCTGCAGTTTGGGGGATGTTTGTGGGAGCTATCCAGAACTGACAGTGTGGGAGGAAATGACTGTGCTCCTGTTGTGAAAGTCAAGAAATCTCAGTATCTGCATAAGAAGCTAATAGATCTTTGAGGTATGCACTGATTTTTTATTTGCTTAAAATGTTTATTTCTCTGAGATTAAGCTCAACTCCTTTTCTACAATCTGTTCTTTATTATAGTGTCTCTGGAAATGTGCCAAACATCCATGAATTGGAAATTAGGCTGCCAGGTCACATAAAATTTTAAGAGAGCTTTGCACTTTTGCTTTAAGAAAGCTATTATTTATTTGCTCTTACAGACACCTGTCAGGCACTGATGGCATTTTCCTTCATTCATCTGGATGCCTGTCCTGGTTTTCACTGGGCTGAGGGGGGGAGAGGGGGAGGGGTTGAGTGAGTGACAGTGTGGTGCTTAATTTCCATCTGGGCTTGAATCACAACAGTCCCCAAATACCCCAGGATCCTCTGAAAGCAATGCATTATTTTTTTCCCCTTTACATGTTCTGGTCTAAAGATTGGGATGTGGAATAAATGGAGGATGTAATTATTTGACCACAATCACATTTAGACAATTGGTAGGTCTTTTGTTGGGAAGTACTTTTCTGTTCTTTTATTTTTAGTGTAGATTTAAGCACTTTGAATAGCATGATTCAGGGATTGACAAATACCATTTGATATTCTCACTACTTACAGAAAGCTTTTCTTATAATGTTTTGTCATAATATTAAATAGAAGAAAAACAAGCAAAAAAGATAAACCATAAAACCTGAAATACGTGGAGAAGTTGTCTGTGGCTTTAGAAACATTCATCCTTAGTATTCCTCCTCTGTGAACAGCTCTGTGTGGGGAACAGTGAAGGAAAGCATTGTATGTTCACGTGCTCTATGTTTGACAAAAATTCTGTTGGAATGCAAAATAAAATGGAAACAAACAAACAAGCAAACTAACCAAAACCAACAAAAACTGTCATTGCCCTAGTGCTTTGGCTCCATCATTTTTGATGAAGGTATTTGGTTTTTGGCAATGCAGCCTGAACTGTGCATGCAATAGCCACATATAAGGTTTAGCCATAAGCAAACAGCACTTTATTTTAAAAAAGGCACAGTGTGATGATCAGAAACACTTACTCTGCCTGATCAATAACTTTGGGTCTGTATGTAGATTCTATGCACGTGAATTATCCAAGTGTGGTGCTCTGTCTTTATAAGGCTCTCTCTCATCAGGGTAGCCCATGTTATACAAGGACTCTTGTTACACAGCATGTGTAAATTCAGTATATAGGTTCTCCAGATAGCATATATAGCTGGACAGAAATGGGAGACTATATAGAATGCAGCTAATTATTTTGAAGGTAAAATGCATTGCTGGGTCTGATTCTGTTCTCAGTTACACTGCTATGATTTGAGAGTAAATCTAATAAATCTGAATGAGTGCAAGATTTATTTGTGTGGGAGAAAAAACTGGAAAAGCAAAAAGAAAAGAAATTCATATTTATAGTCTGTGACAAGCTGAAATCTTGGCTGCAGGGAAAGGAACACAAAATGCCTTCTGGATTTTAGTGGGGACCCATTTCTCACCTGGCAGCCAACATCGAACACTTTCAATATGATCTGGTTCAGAGTTCAACGCTGTTAGGCTTAGATGCAAACTAAGATTTTTCTATTACTGCACAGCTGTGAAAACCATCTGTATTTTACAGAATGGGTGACAATCAGTTTCAGAATAGTCAGGTGTAATACCCTCCTGATCAAAATTCATGAAGTTTTATTTGAATATTGCGAATTAATGACCCATTGAAATTATAAATAGAGCAGTGAGATTTGGGGGAAATGGCCTAATAAACATGAAATGAATAAATGAAGGATTCCTTCATTTTTAAACTAAAAAATAAAAAAGAAAAAACAGACAAAGAAAATGTCAAGCTAATAAGCCTAAGGAAAATTTAATTAAAATCCAAAGGAAGAAAAACCACAGCAGTAACATAAGCTGAAAAAAAGAACAATGGCCAATGAAGAATAAAGGGCAAAATACCCACTTGCTTTTTGACTGTATTTTAGTTTCTTTTGTCATGCAAAGTCCTGTACTCTGGCTGACCTACATCAAGCCAACTGGCTTTTTTGGAGGCCATCCAGACAGACCAGCAACACAAATATGTCCCTGTATGTCTAATACAATTCCAAATGATTTTATACTTGTTGATAGTCTATTACAGAGAGATTTTTGGGTTTTTTCTAATGTTTTTATAAAGAGGATGACAAAAATCTGTCAGCTTTAAAAAAATCTCTGTAACAGATTTAGTTTATTAACTAGAGTAAATATATATTCCTTCACTCCCACCCCCTATTTGGTTTGATGTTATTAGAACACTTTTTCTAACACAGCTGAGAAATAGCTTAAAGTGGCTGGCAACAGAAAAAATGCAAGCAACCTTATAACAATGAGTTTCCTTGTATTATGGGGGCTGCAAGTTCTTCTTTTTTTTTTTTTTTTTTTTTTTTTTGTATAAACACATCTCTTCACCTCCTCAATAGCCCACTGAGTGGAGGTTGAAGAACACCACTGTGTTTTTAATTTCAGATTCACTGACTTTAGCATGGATACTGGGCTGTTGTTTGTGATGTAATTCTGCTGGGCCATTTTCCATTGATTCTGTCTCTATCCTCCAAGAAGATGTTGGCAGCACCACACTTCAGCAAACAGCCTTGACTTGATGTTGCAAAACTCAGAGTTGTTGCCCTGGGGTGTAAAAATGATAAAAATGTTTCAGCTATTAGGAGTTTTCCTATGCTTTTTTTTTTTTTTTTTTTTTTTTTTTTTTTTCTGTTTATAACAAAGTTTGACTTTTACTCTGGGCTAATAATATCTGGGTGTAGGTTTAGAGTCCACAGGGTCATGAAGTAGTTAGGGAAGAAATTACGAAAGCAGTTCAGATACCTTATGAAGAAAAACATTGCAATTCTGAAGCTGTTCAGATTACTGAAAAATTAGTATATTTTTATTGAGGGCTTTTCAAGCAAAGTATTCAACTTGTAATTACAACCAGCCTCATCCCAAAACCTTATCAGCATTCTTAGCATTAAATAGCTAATCCCTTAAATAACATAATTTCAGAAACAGTAATTTCAGTAGTCAATTCAAATATTTTTATTTTGGGGGACTAAGAGTTACATAATTCTCTAGGATATAAATGTTAAATAAAATGGATTATCTAGTACTGAGCTTGTAGAGCGTACAAACATTTTTTTTTCTTGACCACTGCTATTAGGAAAATAACAGAGCAAAATGGGAGAGCTAAGAATTTCAGGGAGGAATTATTGATATATTTTATAAAGACATCTCTTAACCATCAGAACATTTCAAAAAGAACACACAAATTACAAAAAAAAAAAAAAAAAAAATTAACCTTCTCTTCCTCTGTTAATCAAATATTAGCTCTCTCTGCCCTCCTCTAAAATACAGTCATCCAGGAACAATTAATACATACTGAGCCAATACTCTCAAACACATTTTGTGACAGACAAATTGCAAGCCAGAACAGGCAGCTGCACCACATGTCTACGACTGAGAAGCTCCACAGAGGGGGAAGTGTGTTCCTGTGCTGGAGGAGGAGAGCACAGGCCCCTTTGGCCTCAAGTTTAGTCACTCCTCTGTCAGGTGGGTGCAGAGGGAACCATGGGCTCAAGGTATCACCACTGTCCCACCTGCTGTAGGCAGCACACAGGGAAGGTGGGCAGTAAGCTGCTACTGATGTTAATGAAAATGAACATGAGAACTATCAGATGTCGAGGGACAGATACCCTATGCCAAAGCAGCTGGAAGAGCAGGGACAGCTGACAATATTTCCCATTTGTTCCATGTTCAAACACTAGCACTGAGCATAGAAAGATATTGCTTGGTTAGTGTGCAATCCACTAAATGACAGCTGTAGGAAATTGCCATCTCAATCAGGTAACACCACACCTGAGAACTCTTGTAGAAATTTCCATCACGTCCTATCCCATCCCATCCTGTCCTGTCCCATCCCACCCTCCCATATCTGTTTACCTTGCTGACTGAATTAGAGTACAAGCATTCAAAGCTTGCTGTAAGTCCTCAGGTTGGGGTCCGCACAAAAACTCTTTGCAGAGATGTTTGGAGTGAGTAGATGTCTTCTTTCCTGAGACTTAGAGGAGTAAAGCTTTGAGCTGAAAAAAGGCTGTATTTTTTTTGTTTTCAGTACACAATTTTTCACATCCACATAGACTGTTCATATGAAGCAACATCCCGATACTATTTTGATATTCTCTGAGGTAAAAAGAAAGCTTTGGAAATGTCAGTTATAGGCTCAAGATATTCTATTAAATTTCAGTCTGTGCACACACAATTGAAAAACAAACAAAGGAAGAAAAGCAAATTAGCAATGCAATTTCTTAATCTTTTTAAACCTGGGCTTAGATGATTCTTTTTCAAGAGAAGGTTGTTTTCTCCTGATGTTTTGTAGGAAGTTAAGTAAGAGACTTCCAAATTTTCTCTCCATTCTTTGCATGACAGGTAAATCATAGAGAGATTTTTTTAGGAAATCCCATTAGTCACTGTAAATTTAAAACACAAGTGGCAACAATTTACAGACATACAAAAAGTTGTTTGCCAGAGTTAATATTCTCTGGTGAACAGCTCACTGCAGCCCTAATTGAGTTCTTAGGAATGTTTCAGTAGAAAATTTAAACAATTAGTATTATACGTTTACCTTCAGCATAACATTAGAATGCTGTCATCTTAAGACCCAGGCAACTTCAAATGGAACAATTATGCAAATACAAAGCAATGAGGAGAACATTGACACAACTGTCTCTCCATCTAGCTTAGCAAAATAGTTCAGTGACACCAAGCTCCTTCTTTGAGACCACTAACCTATGCCTACCTCAGCAAAATACATGAATCTGCAAACTGTGCAGATATCTGAAACAAAATTGTTGCAATAAGCACTCTCAAATCTTAGTTACATCACAAAAAGCACTTTATGCAATTTAATTCCTGTACATAGGTATTTTAACTTGTAACCATTTACTCACAGAACTGTACAATGAAGTAAAATAAGTAGCACTCAAAAAAAGGCAAAGAAGTCCCAAAAATCTGCGTGTTTTTCATAGCAAGACATTTCCCATGTGCTGTGCTGCAAGGAGATGACAAATGGCTTGTAACCAAGCCATTGCTAGGGATGCTGTGACACAGCACAGATACATTGCCAGGGTGACAGGGGTGGGAGAAGTATAGGGAAGATCTTTACTGGTCATGTTATGACCAGGTAGTTTAACACAACCAGCATTCATCTAGTCCTGCTGCCACAGGAAATTACAGACATCTTTTGCATGGAACCCCAAATTTAGCAGATACTTCCTTCACCAACTGATTGATGTCTGAAGTAATTTAAATAATCTTCTTAGAGGTTGGGGGTTTTTTGTTTTTGTTTTTTGGGGTTTTTTGTTTGTTTGTTTTTTGGTTTGTTTGTTTTTTTGGTTTTTGTTTTGGTGGGGTTTTTTTTGTTGTTTTTTTTTTTTTTTTTTTTTGTTAATAGGACCTACCTGAATATCTACCAAATTTTCTATTGTAAATAATAGTGTCAGTAAAGTACATCTCTTATTTTCTCTGATTACGTTCTTCACTTTTCTAAACAAAAGAGCTTGTGAATATCTCTCAGTACCCCACAGCAAATACCATTCCTACATTTTTTAATATTGTTAGTTATTTGAAGAGTGAAAAGCAGCAGGAAAGATGCTATCTCCCTCAAATGACACTTGCCAAGTTCTTTAAGGAATGTTGACGAAAAATTCCCTTTTAGTCATCTTGGGTACCTTATTAGATATACAACTTTAAAAATCCCCTCAGACATCAATCTAGAGCATAATGAGTCAGACACGGACTGAGATGCACATGCATATAATTTTCAAAAATGTTCTCATTCCTTGTAGCTCCTTGAATTGTGTTTTTGTTTGTTTGGACTTGCTTTGTTTTGTTCTGATTTGTTTTCATAAGGAGACATCAGGACTAAGATTCCATTGAACTACATGAGCTCGTCGAAAAGAATGGAGTAGATGTCCAGAGAACCTGAGTTAAATAGTCATAAAGTTCCCAAATGTCAACATGGCAGCTGTTCAAAGAGCTGCTGGATTTCCTTAGCTCCCACTTCAGCCATTTCTCCACTTCACAGGCAACCCAAAAATTAGATATTTTAAGGGAAAATTGTACTTTCAGGTGCCATTATACCTGGAGCCTCTCGTACAGTGAGTCTGATTCCCCCTGCTCATTGAGAAATGAGCTTCCTTTGAAAAGCTGAGGTTTCCTCCTCCAGCTTTCTAATTGCTGTCTGTTGGCTTTCTAAGGCTCTCCAAAGTCTTGAAAAATAAAATAAAATATTTCAGAGTCAGGGTGAATCTATGAGAATTTAGAAAATCATCATTGGTTATTTCAAATACCTGACTAGAACACAGATATCTGCCCCTTCTTCCTGCAGCTCTTCTGCCTGTAGTTCTTCTGCCCTAGAGAGTAATTTGCTATAATTTATTTTACATGTCCTGTAAAAACATGACCTAAGATGTTTTTATATTATTCAGAAAACTCATAAATAGTTTATAACATCTTCATCATAAAGGTTTACAGATTTGTTAATGGCACATGTTCAGCCTGCTAACAAAGTTAAAGAAGGCAGCTGGCCAGTGCCTGGCAGTGGTGAAGCAGGAACATTTAGTGAGTGGAGGATGCTAAAAGACAAAATACTAATCTTAGCTTTTATAGTAAAAGGGAGTTGAATTATCTCCCAACAGTGCATCTAAATATCCACTGCTGTCACTCACAGCTGTTTTGAGCCACCTATGGATTTTACAAGAAAAGCACATTATTAATTTCTGTGCAGTTACTAGTGTCATGACACTGTTCGTAATATATATAATTAAGCATATGCACCATTTCATAAGTGAATCTTTTTATTAGCATATTGCACATTCTGCACCTTCTTCAGATGACAATAAAATAAAATAACCAAAAAAATCTTTAACAGAAAGAACATATCTCTAGTTGAAATACTAGAAGAAAAATGTCATCACCTTCTCTTTCATAAAAAAAGCTGCAAAAGTAATACAAATAAAGCAATTTGTCAAGGTGATTTAATTTCTTTAATTTTATTTAGTTACTTTACTCATCTGAGAAGGAGCTGATTGTCCATAAGCAGAATGCACAACACAAGCAGTAATAGTCCCTTCTTGGGAGCCCACTGTTAAAAGTTAACACCTGGATAAGCATCCTGATAAAGCACTTTGTTAATAAAGTTCTCAGCTAGTCCTCCATATTCTGGAGACCCAGCAGAGTAGAAATGCTTTGTAGCTCCTATTGAATATATGCATATACATTGAAGATATAAATATCTACTCACCATCTGTAATTTTGCATTCATGGAATGAAACAAGGAAGTGACATGCTATGCTTTGGCACTTTTTATCTTAATTTTCTTAATAGTTGATTAAAGTAAAAAAAATGTTTATACTGAAGTCAGCAGAATTAACTGCAGCTATGTATAACTGGTGCAAAATTAAGAGCAGAATCAGGCCCAGAATTTGTGAACACGAATTTCTGTCTATTCTACAATTTAATTCAAGTTTCAGCCTCATTGCCTTTTCCAAATGTCCATAACTATTGCCATACAAACCATAAATTAACATATGCATTTTTGTCAAGGTTTTCTTAAAGGCTTCAGGTATGACTATAATCTGGAAAATATGTCTCTTCCTTTATACACTTTGTTCAAAATCATTAAAGTAGAAGTACTAAAATTAAGTAGAAATACATCAACCTATATTTATGCCTACTGTATATTAAAGATTTTACTTAAGGAGATTAACTTATATTTATTTTTTAAAAAAATTAGATGGGTCATAGCTAAAAGGAACTGCATTTTTGTAGTAATACTATACTTATTGCTGAGAAGCAAGAGTCATGATCAAAATGTTACCTAGTTTGAGTGTATGTTACTTTAAAAAGAACATGGTTTATGTTATCCTAACTTTTGGAAAATTCACCAAAAAAAAAAGAAGAGCTTATTGTAATAGCTATAACATATTAAAGATTTTTGTACTTTCATCAATTTTTTTTTTCTTACAGGAGAAAAGACATCACTCACTAAATATGAATGCTGCACATGTTAGCAATAGAAACATTGATTTTTTGTAACTTTGATTGCACTTGCCTTAACTTTTCCACACATATAGACAAACACAAATAACATATAGAGGAGGAAAAGAGGATTAAGAGAAATAAAACCCACAAAAGTAGGCAAGTTTTACATTATTTAATGAATAACAACACATGAGCTTTTTCAATATAATCCTTGTAAAGAGCACATGATGCCATAAGTTTGTTAAAGCACAAGGTGTACTTTGTCTAGATTAAAAAACAACAAAACAACACAAAAACAAACAAACAAAAAAACCTTTTAGTGTGACTTTGATTTAGGTTAAAAAGATGTATGTTTAAAAAAAATCTTTATTACTTGCATATGAATATTTTTGTATGATAATATATGAAGAAAGTTTTAAAACAACAAAAAAAAAAAAACCACTTGCTTTATAGTGTGCAAATATTAGAGAAAAGTAAACAGGGTATGTGTCCAGTTTGTAAAACAATGTTCTCCTTTCAAGATTACTCTTTCACTGACTAAATGCAAGGTTATGACAGCTTGAAATATCTTTTTTGTGAACTGACAAAGAAAAAAATAAAGCAATGTGAATAATTTGCGTATGCAAATTTTTTATTTTTTTTTAATAAATTGTTGCTAGTAGCAATACAAATTTAACAGCATGATAGGGAAAGCTTTGAAGGTACCAGTTAAATAATTTGACTAGAAGGGCAGTTTGGGCCAGACAATACACATTGGATAATCTGGCACAGCTCCACTGGAGGCAATGGAGCTGCTCCAGCTTATACCAGCTGAGAATCTCACCTCTAATATATACTTTCTTGTCTTTTCCTCTTGTTCTTCTGCTTTATTTCTTAAGGATATTTTCTTTAGGATATATAGCTTTTTTCTGTGTACTCTCTTTTCTTAAAAACTCTAAGGGTTATGGTTATAATCATTGTAAAGCAAGAAATGCAGTCTCATAACTCTCTGGGGCAAAGAGTTTGCATGTGGGTGGCGCACACATGTTTGATTTGTTACAGCATTGCTCAAGTTTTGTGACAGTTTAGCTCCACTGGAACCACAGGGTGACAGGGGAATAGAATAACATGGTGGAGAATAGAGTAACATGGTTGGGAATAATTTTAGCAGTCCATGTGTGTGTGTGGTGTGTCTGTGTGAGCATCATGGAAGACCCTGACTGATACAGAAAACTGTAGTGGAACAGAAGGAGCTCAAATCACAGCAATGTTGTCATTGTAACCAATGAAAGCTGATAAGAACATGTCAAAAAGGGCATTACTGAAAACCTGGATGAATGCTTTTTCTTTTTTTAAGTTTGTTGAATATGACATCGTGCCTGGGTCAGGACTAAATTCCATCCTTGGGTTTCTGAAAAGACTGTAAACTCTGTGGTTCTCTTCCAAGCTGCAGTGGCATAAATCATTATCCAACCAATAGGTTTATACCCATGTTATACCACTCGAATTGCAATCAGCTTCTTTTTGGCCTTCCTATCAAAACCCTCACCTTCTGGAATCCTGAGGGATAAAACACTGAACTTGTTTCCACTCATTTATTAATTTTTAAAGCTGTGATTCTCCTTGAATGCTGGGGGAATTGTTCCAAATTTGAACGTCTGTAACACAAGGATTTGGGGCCTTGCAATAAGAGACAGGCACCAGTGCACAGCAGCTCTTACAAAGGTCTATTGTGTGCCATAGCTAGAGCTTAAGTTCTCAAAAGGGCTGGTGATCTTCTGGCTCCAGAAGCCCAGGCCATAGACCTGTGCCAAACCTGTGTCTCTGTAGCTCAGGAGTATCACAAGGCTTCTAAGATGTGACAACTGAATTGGTTTACCTGCAGCAACTCATATTTAAATGCATTTTTAATATTACTGTATTTTGCACCTGCAGTCTGAAGTCAAGGTGAACTATAGTAAAAAAATATTGTTTCTACAGACAGTCACCCTTTTTAACTTTGTCTGCTTCATCTACTTCTCATGAGATTTTTATCTTTGCTATACAAAATAATAGTAAGATCATTTAAATAAATGATCATGGTTTCAACAGTATCAACACGATTCATTGGCCCGGTGTGGTGGCAGGAAATGCATTTAGCATTTGATTAGACATCATAAGAGTTATGATTACTCAACTACCAGCATGTGACGTGCACAGAAATATGGTATCCACTGTAAATTCAAAAAATATTTATGTATATTTAGTTACATTTTTTAAATACTGCTATTTAACAGACATTAATAAAAAAATTGAAGAACATAATTCTCTATTCTTTACTGCATTACTCTGCATTCCTTGAAATTTTAGACACATTCTTAGACACATGACTGACACAAAGTGCAAAAATTTTATTAATTGCTGGTATTCTCTCCCAAAATCATGCCTGTGTGAACAGGCTGAGAAGCCACATAGGGTGCATGCTGGAAGAGAGACAATCACAGGAAAAAAGTAAGTAAACAAGACTATTGCTTGAAGAGTACTGGAGTCTTGGTTTCAAAAAATTAATAAATAAAGGGATAAACATAAAGAATAAAAGCAGTAACAAACACTAATATTGATCAAACATTAGTGGACATTTTTCTTGGATTCCCCTGCCATTTACCACTTAGAGTTATGCTTATGATCAATTGCATTGATTGATTAAATTCAATTTTCCCTCTCTTTATGGGTACTTATTTTCATTTTTTATTTTTCCCAATATCCTGGGGCGACTTTATGATATTGAATCCTGGTATCCCCATCATTCCCTTCCAAATTCGTGCCAAACAAGGACACCCAACCTATGGTTTTTTATTTGGGAGCAGGTTTCTTCATATTTTCTTTTTATTTTGCGTATATAACTGAATTTTGTATTTAAAAATTAAAAAAATAAGGATCATTTAAGTACTAAGATTGTATTGTTAGGAATTTAGTGTTGTATCTGTAATTGAAATATAGGTTTATGAACAGACCTGTGAAATGCAGCTATTCACACCCTGTGAGCCTACATGTCAACTACTGGATCAGGGAGATCAGAATGTCATTTGAAGTAACACCTACATAACCGAACATTAAATGCTCAGGTATATACAGTATCCACTGAAGTGCAAATAAAACTGTTGTTTACAAGTAAAAAATTGTTTTATTTCAGGTGGAGAACTTTAAGGCAAGGTCTTCTGTTACAAAAGAAACATAAAAGACACCCTGATAGTCATATACTGTAAAAGCTGATGCTGAGAAAAAGAGACATTAATGATGCAAGATAGAGCTGTAATTGTAAGTTTTCAAAATTGTTCCAAAAGTTCTGGGAAATACACCCTCACCTCAAATACACTCTTAGATTGTCCACAGGTTAGTTTCAAAGCTTGGTGAAAACAAATGCCAAAAGCAAAATGAACAGTAAATATATTTTTCTGCAGAACAGGAACTGCAGTACTGAGGATAATGTGAACAGAGGAGATAAAACAGTAATGTAGAAGTGATGTCCAAATGCATTGTCTAGAGATTGAAAAATAGGCTCCAGAAAATTAGTGAGACATCTTTAAAGTGTTTTACTTTCCAGTTGCATGCAGAATGGGTTCATTCTTTAAAATCAATATGCAAGTCACAAAATCAAATAGCTATTCTCTGAACGCTAATGAACCTTACCCAGGTCAGCATGTTCTCCCTACTTATACTGCAGGGAAATAAGCACTGAGCAAGGTAAAGCTAGGACAAAGCCTGAGACCTTATGATCACTTTATATAGGACTTTCATTTCTGTCTTGAGAAATTAGGTGTTGACTGTCTTCAGATTTAGTATTGGCTGTGGTGGAGACAGCTGTCAGAAGCAACACAGCCCAAATATTTGATGTGGGAATATACTGTGGCTTTTCTGTCAGCAGCACTGGATACACTGCCAACAGCAAGCACAAGATTTTTGTTCTCCAGTGAGCATCATCTTGCACCCAATAGTAGCACCACATCTACTGGAGAGAATGGAAAGGATACAGAAGCATTAAAGGAAGAATATACTGTGAAAAAGGACTCAAGAAAAAGAACTATTGCTCCTATGCTGGTTGACTTCTCACCCCACATGATTGATATATTCCTTGTTGCCTCCAGGCCTTTCTCAGTCCTGGTTTCTGGCCCCAAACAAATGAGATCCACAGGCAATGCTGAGCCACAACATTTGAGCACCTCCAGGCAGTACCAGCTCAGCCACCTTTACACTCCCCACTGCAAGAGTTAACTACCAAAACTCCCCTAACTGTAACTAACTATTTTATGTTCTGCTTGGCCACAGAATTTAGTATGCTATCGATAACACTGCATTTGTGTCTTCGCTTTTTGATTTTGATATCCTGCTTTTTTAATATACCTAAGAGGACATTTTGGTTATGAAGATTAGGTTGTAAAGCCAAAGAGCATAAATTTGTTGAAATGTACAAGAGAGAAGATCTTGTTATGTGGTGGTTTGACATTGACTGGAAAACAGGTACCCACCCCAGCCACTCTGCCACTGCCCTCCTCATCTGGATAGGGGAGAGAAAATATAACAAAAGGCTCATACGTTGAGATAAGGACAGGGAGAAATCACTCAGCATTCCTCCTCCTCCCATGCAGGGGTAAAGGGAATAGGAGCTGTAGTAGTTTCGTCATACATTGTCTCTTCTGTTCCTTCCTGCTCAAGGGGGGGACTTTTCACACTCATCCCCTTCCACCATGGGTTGCCTCCTATAGGACATAGTCCTCCACGAACTTCTTCAACATGAGTCCTTCCCATAGGCTACAGACCTTCACAAACTTCAGCATGGACCCCTTCCTCGGGTGCAGCCCTTCAGGAACAGACTGCTCCAGCACGGGTTTCCCATGGGTTCACAGATCCTGCCAGGACCTTGCTCTAGCACAGGATTCCAGTGGTGTTACAGCCTCCTTTGAACATTCAACTGTTCTGGAACAGGGTCCTCCATGGGCTTCAAGTGGATACCTGCTCCATTGGGGAGCTCCATGGGCAGCAGGGACACAGCTGCCACGCCATGGTCTTCGTCATGGGCTACAGGGGAATCTCTGCTCCAACACCTGAAGCACCTCTTTCCATTTCTGCTTCACTGACCCTGAGTGCCTGCAGGTCTGTTGCTCAAATACTCTCACTCTTCTCTGGCTGCTGTTGCTCATTGCACGTTTTGGATCTTTCCCTTCTTTGCTTCGGTATCCTGGTGGCACTGCCACCATCACTGGTGGGCTCAGCCTGGGCCAGTGGCAGGTCTCTCTTGTAGCCAGCTGGCTTTGCACTGTCAGACATGGGAGAAGCTTCTGGCAGCTTCTCATAGAAGTTGTGGGCCCTGTAGTTCCCAAAAGTTACCCCTATGGTTCCCCTGCTACCAAAACCTTGTCATGCAAACCCAGCAGGAGTGGTGTGAGTGAGTTTGAAACTGTAGTAACATAAGAAGATGTCATGGTTTCAAAGCTGAAACCAGGACAGAAGAGCAGCATTTATTCTGATGATCGAAATGGCAGAACATACTCTTCCAGGCAAATAGTCAATTAGCAATTAATGCAATCAACAGAGCCTGAGGAAAAAATATCTCCTTAGGTTATAGATAAGTGAAATAGAAAAAAAGATAGCAACCTAAATAATCATTTGCCAAGAAGATTTGAGTATCTTCTAAAGGAACTTTTTCAACCTATTAAGTTTAAAAAAAACCCCTTCAAAAATATGTTTTCATCCATAATAACTTTGTAGAAGTTTCCTCAGTCTCTCTGGTAAACAATTATCATCTTTAAACTGATTAAATAAATATTTATATTAGAGATTAGAAGGGGTTTCAAGGACTTATTACAGACTGTCTTTGTTGTAAATAGGATGAAATGGCTCTGATCTAATCTCCTGGGTAAATAACAGATTTTATAACTTTTAATTAAAAATGGGAGAAGTGAGATCATTTTAAACAAATACTAAATACCATCAAGGATTTGATTCAAAAGTGACAAAAGACATCAGATGTAAAATACCAGAAGAATATTCTATCCTTGATTTCTGTCTCCTCAATAAAATAAAATGCCATTTGCTGACAGTGCCCTTCAGAGCTTGTAATGTGGGACTAAGAAACGAGGTCTTGTCTTCAAACTTGCATGGACCACTTTACAAAAGCTGTTGTGATTTGAAGCTGTCTTAACTTTAAGCAGACAATTTTTAAGACTTGACATCTCATATGTTTTGTACATCAACAGAATCTGGAGAACAAAGGCTAGAGTTACAAAGATTTTATTTCAGTGTGGAAAGACACAGCTTTGTTCCTGAACAGATTACTCTCACAGGTCAGGAGTTTTTGTAACTGTTCATCCCTATATTAGTCTTGATTTAAAGAAATCCACTCATAAACAACAGGAAAGAAGTTGATTTTCCTTCTGACTACTACTTGTAGGTCACTTAATCATATGAGGGAGAGACTTTCAACCTCTTTCCAGAATTATAAATGAATTTACAGTGGTTGTGAATTGATTTCCCCACCCACTCTTCAACTATGAAATTATTTCTAGGAAAATTTTTCTCCCTTGAGAATCTTGTTGTCTTAAAATACTTTGTAGGATGTGGCCACTGTGGAAAATAAATTATGAAGGTGTGAAGTAGAAATGTATATCTCCTCTATTAGTTATAAAAAAGACATGACACAAAAGAAGTCCAAAAATGGCTTGGTACCTACTTTAGGCAGCTGTTGAAGGTGCCACAGAGGAGAAATAAAGGACAATCCTGCAAATATCACACTAGGGCAAATGCTACTGGCTGTCAAGTCCAGTCCTTACTGTAAGTATTCTAAGTACCAAATCTGGTGCATTTCTTAAATCCAAGTTGTTTTTTATTATTACTCTTAGATTCATTGTTCCAGGCCATCAATTCCTACCATTCAGAAATCATTACACATCTACCCTGAATATACTGTTTCTGTGCCAAATTTGTTTTAATGCACAATTAATTCTCTCGTTGTTTGCATTTCCTCAGAAAATATAAGGTATTATGTGTCATCTATGCATCTTGGCCTTTTTAAAGTTAAGATAAACAAGGCAAGATAGTCTGGTCTTCCCATCATTTTCTTCCCCCTAAGCATCTATAAGGTTTCTCTGTGATGGTTCTGGTGTGGTATGCTGTTGAGGATCTACAAGAAATCTTTCACCAAAGCTTTGTAAAATGTCACTGGTATGTCTATCTCTATTTCACATGCACTTTTGCTGATTGAAATAATCTTTTTTTCTATGAATGTCTAGAACAATGACTCAGAATTGCTTAGTGATGAACTATACATAATGCTATATACATAAGATTTTGGGCTTAGTCATTATTTTTACTGGTGGTTTTTTGGACACAATTGTTATGATCCCTCATCAGCTTCCAGGCTTTAGCTAAGTCTTAAAGTCCTCTGTTTGTGCATGATATTCTTAGACTTACTCACTGACAGTGCATCCGAAAGCTGTGAATCAGAACATTTCAAAATTAAAGCAAGGGCAGGATGCAAAGACTGTCCTCAAGACTCATCTAAGAGCTTCATTACCAGCTTCTCCTGACAAAAAAGTTTTGCTTTCAGTACAGTCCAATATAATCCTCTTTTTCTATTATTTTATCAGTTTATGTATATTGTCTAATAATTTCCCATGCATGTTTTACTGAATTCTGGATTGATAAGTGTCATGACCCAATGGTGGTGTTTGGTAATTCTCATTAGGCTGAAGAAAGACACCACACCCCATTGTCAGAGAACTCTTTGGCATTATTGCATTTTTTGTAACTTTGGCAACCAGTCCACTTTTTAGACTGAATGACACTGCTTAACAAACCCTTAAATCTGTACAACAGATTTTCCCAAGAGTGGAACCAAACTAGCCCTTAATTTTGTTCAGTACACTTCAGTATTCACCTGTTCTAGCTCACAAGTCCCAAGACACTTCCATAATCCCCCTGCTCCCACAACAGTGTTCAGTATGGGGTATGGGGTAACTATGATAGACATATTTTCCTCAGAGATTGTCACCAGCCCTTAGATCCCACATTGGTCCTGCTGTGTGGATGGTCCAGAGCTGGAGTTGTGAGACAAAGTAAGTGAAAAAGAAAGGGAGGAAAGGAGCAGGAGAGGGCCAAATCCACTCCCTCATTTTGTTCATCAGGTGCACATCTCTTATGTAAATTATCTTTTTCATGCATTTTGTTCACATGTTCTCAGCCAGCATTTTTGCAGGAGGTGATTTGGGGGTGGCAGGAGCTGAGCATGAGACTCAAGGTGAAGCAGAAAGTCAGCTGAGACCAGCAGTGCCTGACCTCCACAGGACCCCCTGCTCCAATAACATTTCTCCTGTCATAATAGTCAGAATTTGAGACAAAACGTGCTTAGGTCTGGTCCTGTAGGATTAATTATATATTATTTTCATTTTCTAAGAGGCTTGACCTGGATGGTATTGCACAATGCATAGATGACAGACCCACACTACTCACGATCATTTTTATTTGCTTCCTTAGCTTTCAGTAGTTTTTGATTTTTTTTTTCTTAGTAATCCAAAGCCCTTCCTACTGTTTAAGTCAGATAAAGGACTGTATTCAGCTGATGCTCTTTCTCCATTTATTAAATATATATGCTACAATCTCACTTAATGTGCAAGTTTTTTAGATCTTTGGAATGGATGTTTCCAAATTGAGATACTTCCAAACTGAGTTTTACTTCAGTCTTTAGTATTTCTGCTTGCCTACTGTGTCTCCTAAAGTTTGTTGAGGCAGTAGATGCTGGTTAGGAGTGCCATGACCTTCCTCAGAGGTGTCCTGAAAAGGGGGCACAGGCACATCCAAGGCACTGGAGTGGTTTAACTCTTTTGTGAAAGGCGCAGGAATTGGAAGACGTGGAAGAAAGGGACAGAGCCTTCTAGTGGAGTTCTCCAAGGGCTTTATTACTCAAGGGGATCTAGGAACAGAAGATCAAAGAGCCAGGAAAAGTAGGGATTTTTGTACAGGGGAGGCAGGGGGGGGCGGTTACACAACTTGGCCAGTCGGGTTAGGGATTGGAAAATGGACCAACCAGGGGAAGGATTGAAATCAGTCCAATTAACTGGGGTGATAAGGACGAAGGAGGGAAAGAACCAATGGGGTAAAACCAATTAATGTAATACTGATAAGGCTTTATGGAGCAATTAACCTGGTACTGATAAAAGCTTTATGGAGGAGGAACACACCTTATCACCAGGGGAGAGAGCAGTCTCCTAAGGTTTCTTCCCTAGGGGTGTGTACCACAATCCTGAAGCCTAGGGGCTGCTTTCTCTCCAGGGGAGAATGTCCTCACCACGTCAGGCTCCACAGCCTCCCGAGGCTTGACTCCCTCCACAGTAGTTGGCTAATCTCGTCCTTCAATCATACCAGAAAAAAGACAAAGCTTTAATTTATATTTTGGTTCATGACAACATTGCCTTTAATCTGTGTTCTATCTTTACTATATAGCAGGAGCGAGGGTACAGATTAGACACCTTTTATTTTCTTGATTATTTATGAGACTATTTTTATTGTATAAGCTAATTTGCAAGATCTAAATCAGCTTGACTTTTGCTGTTGTTGATAGTATCTGACCATAGACTTCTAAGTTCCCTTAGCAAATACATATCTCATTTTTTATATTTATTAGGTTTTTATTCTTTTGTGAGGAGAGGATTCTCCCAGTGACTCTACTGCTTTTCTCTACACATTTTCCAAATGAATTTTCACAAGGCTTCCTCACTTTGGTCACCTTGAAAGTAGCAAAGGAAACAGTGACTGGCCCATTCTTTTGCCCTGGGGCCAACTTGTGCATCGATACAATTAAAACGGTTTTGGCATCCAAAAGAGGTGCCTTATCCAAATTGACTATTAAGAACAATCATGCAGACTTGCTTAGGCACTGACTAGGAGAGCCCTTGGTGGCCCAGAGTAAAATCCTGCCAGAGACCCTTTTAACAGCATGAGAGTGAGATAATAGAGCACCACAGGCAATGTTTAATTAACTCATGCAGATGAGTCACTGTGGTCCCCAGCTCTTCCTGCACATTCCCTGCAAAGGAGGACAGAAAGTTGTTAATTCTCACAATCTTATCATGAGTTTCATATATTTTGGAGTACGTTCTTAAAACGTAAATACTCTAAAAGCAATATTTTGGGATAGTTTCTCTTTCCATTCTAGGAAAAATAGTCCAGTTTTTGGTTGGTTGGTTGGCTTGGGGGTTTGTTTGGTATTTTTGGTGGTTTTGTTTTGTTGTTCCATTTCATTTGTTTGTTTGTTTTAATTTACCAGTGGAGAAAGAAAAAATCACTTACTACTGGAATACCAGACTTTCAATAAAAGGTATTCAGAACCCTGATTTTTTATTTTCTCCTCATTTCTATACCAGATATAAAAAAAGCGTTTTGGGTAATTTCTTCTGCATATTCATTCCAACTACTGACCTAATTTAACTGTAATCTTGAGTCTTTTTCTGGAGAAAACATAGCTGGAACATGAATCAGCGCATATGCTTCTCAAAGGCTGCAGCAACTTCTGATGTGAGGTATCAAACAGTGACAGTTTATGGATCAAATGAAAGCACAAAATAACAACACAAGTAATATTTGAAATGCACCTTTCATGGGTTTGAGAGAACAGCCAACTAACAGGAAAAAAAAATTAGAAAGCGAAGGATGAGATTTATTGTATGCCATTTGAAAATGACCTAATCAGCTAATTCACAAGTTGAAAAAAAAATACATTATTAGCAGTGCAACATAAGATTTAAAAAAAGAGGAAAAGCTGGTACATGTTAGTAAATCTTTCACTTTGCATTTGAAATGCCAGTCATTAGCTTTTTGGGGGGTTTTGTTGTTTTGTTAGGTTTTTTTGTTCTATTGAACGAGCTTTTCCAAGATACAATTTTGGCTTCAAAAATACCATTTTTTTTTGGTTACTCTGTTTGAATCTGTTGAAAAGAAGTTTGAGTATCCTATGTTCCTGATCTGGATTAGCACACTAATAATTAAGTTAAAAAAAAAAAAAAAAAGTGAAGGTATCACCTTTTTTTTTTTCCCCCCCATGAAGCATTTCTCTCTAGTGGAAATATTGAGAGATTGTCTTGTGCAACTATTACTAATACTAGCAGTATTATTAATTCAAGACAAGTTTTAAAGACAGACCACTAAAGATATTTTCTTTTGGTTTTAACTGACTTTTCTGGATTGCTGAACAATTCTCTTATTTCACTTATCTCAATCCATGCTGCTATGGTGATTTTATTTTGGGGTTTTTATTTTGTTTGTTTGTTTATTGTGAAACTATTCCTGTAGAATCTTGGATTTTCTCTCTGTTTTCATTTGGTGAGCTGACCTTGGCTGCCTGCTTGGTACCCCCAAACTGAGGTTTCTCTCCCCTTCCTTTACACAAGAAGGAGAGAAAATTTAATGGAAGGCTTCTATGTTGAGATAAAAACAGGGAGAGATCTCTCCCCAGTTACTGTTAAGAGCAGCAAATCAGGAGAAGAGATTTAAGTCGGGGAAATCGGTTTAATTTATTAATTATCAAATTAGAACAGGATAATGAGAAATACGAACAAATCTATAAACATATCTCTCTCTGTTCCTCACAGGCTCACCATCATTCCCAGTTTTTCCACCTCCTCTGTCTCAGTAGCCCAGGGGGCCATTTCTTTCCCCTCATACTTTTCCTCTGCTCCAGGATGGAGTCCTTCCCATGGGAGACAGTCCTCCAAAAAGCCTCTCCAGCGTGAGCCTTTCCCACAGGCTGCAGTTTTCCATGAGCTGCTCCAGCGTGGTCCCCTGTGGGGCCACAGGCCCTGCCAGCAGTGCCAGCGTGGGCTCTCTCGGGGTCACAGCTTCCCTGCTACCAGAACCTTGCCAGCTACACCCACTGCACTCAATTACTGGGATCTGCTATGAGTTCATCTCAATATTTCCTGGAAAACTTTCCTGTTTCTCTTCTAAGTTGTCACTGTGTGTGTTTGCCAAGAAAATAGTGCCAGTTTACAGAGGTTCAGGGCTTATATAAGTCAGCATTATGTTGAAAAATGATTGCTGTTCTCTAGAAAACACTGATTATCTAGGTTTAATATCAACCAAATAATCACAGCCAAAGAAATACCAATTAAGGTACTTTTAACTGAATTTTGACTCTTCAATACTTCCATGTAAAATCTGTGCACAGATGATTCAACATCATTTTGGTTTTCTTCACCCAGGGGAAGCATCTTTCATTTATCTGTACCATTTTTTAAAATTCCTTTTTTGTTTCTTCGTGCCTGTGTGTACTGTCTCTCCACACAGAAGGAAGTACCTTTCTAGTTATGGGATGCACCAATGAAATGCAGATTACCCCAGTGTTCTAAGAGAATCCAGAAATCTAAGGTGAAGGGACCTAATACATCCTTGCCACCTGCCACTCTATTGAACTAAATTGAAAGAGGGCAAGAAGATGGCACCACAGTAAGGATTATGGATGATGTGTCAGGCATTATTTTAAATCTTTTTATCTTCTGTCAGCTTGAATTAGACTCTTGAAAGGTGCTGGGGCAGAGAACAGAGCTGCAAAAGTACCTAAATTAAAAATTTTTCATTTTTACTTATGAAAGAGGATCGTTTGTTACTTATTCAGAGTATTATCTGTTAAATGTAGTTAAAAATGTAAGATTTTATTTCTTCTGCTGTTATAGGCAGCTACAGCTGTGTTCAAATGAAGGTTTCTCCCCAGAAATCAACAACATAACACTGAGTGCAATCTGAGGCAATGATCCAATCTACTGTTGCCCTTGGGTTGCCTAGGTGCCACCACAGACTCCAAACAAAGGTAATGTGACTTAACAGCTGTCAACAAGGGGTGGGGAAATAAGTTGGGTTCCGAAAATATACACAGGGGTATGACCCAGAGAACAAAGAACGAAGAAGGAGGTTATAAAAGACTGATTTTGGTACCTCAAGCTGGATGGAGAAGGAAAAACAGAAGTATCATTTTGCTAGCATGCTCTGCCCATCACTGGGTATTTCAGTGTCAGCATCACTGCCACCTGTCAAAACACAGGTGTATGCTGTGTCCTTATGGAGGAATTTGAGACAGCTCAGGAGAAGTTAATCTCAAAATGCAGGCTGACTGCAATATCTAACTTTACAGTGCACAGTTACCTGGCAACATTCACAGCCCTTCCTAAGGGTTTATGTTCTTTTAACTATACAGGAATAAAACCTCATGTTTAAGAAGGCAAATCACAGAAAATAGCACACAGAGTAATGAGCATTTATGCCAGAGGATACAAAACTGTAAGCATATATAATAAAGTGTGCCTTTCTCTCAGAGTTAGACACTTCCCTCAGGTCAATATAGATTGTCTGCCCCAGCAGAAATTTAACCCCTGAGCTCAGTGTCTATGAAAACTCAAACTCAGACTGGTGGAAGTGTTGTGATGGCTTTGCTGTTTTCCTCCTCTGTTCCTGCCAAGGGCAATGGGACTGATTTAAGCATTATCAGGTAAGGATTTTTGAGGGTGGATAGATTCCTCACATTGAAGCTGTTCTGCTTCTTGTACAGTAATTAAATATTCAGTAGTCCAAAGAAAGCATAGGAAAAATGACTTTGCAGCCTGTGGGTAAGCAGCTTGTTTATGAAGGAGATGTCCAAATTCATACACCTTCTCTCTTCATTCCTTTTTAGGTGTTGCCTAAAGTTTGCAGTTTCAACCTCTCCAGCAAATTAACTATTTGATTTTTCCCACTAACATGAGACAGTCAAAGGTGTTGGGTCTCAGAATGTACTGGAGCTTTTTCAGGGGGTGTAACCTTCCTTTTGTTTTGTAGATGGATATCTTTTTTGCAGTGCTCTTTGTTTTGGTCACATATTGCTTTATGTACTTTTCCAAAGTAATTAAGTAAAGTAGTAACATCAAATTTTATTTTTGTAAGACAAGATACAAATACTGCTGGGGACTTTTTCCACAGTTTGTTTCTACTTGAAGATTGAGAATAAAATCTGGACACCATTTCTTTTAAGGATTTGACTCCAGGTTATTGCTGAATTTTCAGTAGTTCCTCATGACTTCATTGTAAATCCACATAATGTGTGCCTGGATGGAACAGAATATGACATCAATACCTGAGAAGAGATGCTTAACCATGCAAAGATTTCAGTAGGAGGTGAGTATCCAGAAAATCCCTTGGGTAGGATTTTTGGCTATTAAGAAGCATGTCTGAAAACATGTCAAACAGAAGTGATTTCTTTACAGCCTAGAGTAAAGGTTAGAAAGTCCCTAGAGTCCTTCTCTTTTTCTTATACTACTTTATTGTGCTTTCTTCAATTTAATTTATTTGTCTTTGTGAACTTTGAAGGTTTTCATAAAAACCTGGAAAATATACTAATTTGTTAATTTGCTGGCCCTAAAGTTGAGAAAAATTCTTTAGTTGTTTAGGCATGAAAAGAAAATTGTATTGAGAATACCTACCTTTAAGAATGATTCATGTCTATTAATAAAATCTTTTTCCTGTTCTCTACTTGTCTGCCTTTAATGCCCCAGAATCTCTTACTAGCCCTTTTCTTTGGATGGAATTAAATGGGTTAGTTTTAATGTTGCTGGTGTTTTCCCTTTCTGAATTTCCTGAAAGATTAAAAGAGAAAAAGTATGCCCAACAGGAACAAGTAATTTATAAATATATGCCAGGAGTAGTTATGCAAACAAACAAAATAACTGATATATTAAAGTGAGTAAAGTGACTTCATAATAATTTTCAATGTATTGTGAGTCAGATACATATTTTAATGGGATTTCCTTGTTATTGGGTTCAGGTACATGGAGAAAACACAACAATTTAAATTTATTGAAGTCTACTATGATACAGATGGCAGCTGCTATAAAGAAGACAGTGGTACAGACTGTGAAAACAGGGCAAAAATTCTTGCTTCTGACTTAACATCTTCAGAAAAACCTTTATTTTTTACCATCCTTATCTTCTTGATTTCTTGGTAGTGCTGTACTGATGCTGATGGCAACTACTGCACTAGTCCCACGGAGACCTGAAAATTGAGTAAAGTCTGTATTTAAGCTCAACGTTCTCACGTTAGGCTTTGCATATTTTTTGTACACAATCTTGTAAACACACTCTGACACAGCTCTGTGCTGTCAAGCAAGCTCAGGTCTGACAGATCCCTAGCTTGTATAAGGCACAGTGTTTCCAGCAGTTTTCTGCACCAAGCATAACATCTTTCAGCTGGAGCTCTCTGGCTGGTGCAGAATACATTACACAGCTCTCAAACATACAGTTTATTGTAGCACTGTCATGGTTAAACCCAGCGGGCAACTAGGCCTCCTGCAGCCACTCATTTATTTGCCCCTGGTCAAAAGGGGGAAAGAATCAAAAGAGTAAATGTGAGAAAAACTCATGGGTTGAGATAAAGACAATTTAATGAGTAAACAAAAGCTGTGCATACAAGAAAAGCTGAGAAAAGCAAGGAATTAATTCAGTGCTTCCCAAGGGCAGGCAAGTGTTCAGCCATCCCAGGAAAGCTGGGCTCCATTGGGCAATGACAAACCATCACTCTGAACATTCTCCCTTTCCCTCTTAGGTGCTGAGCCATATAAACCAGATGGTTTGGGATGTCCCTGGGGGCATTTGGGGTCAGCTGTCCCTGCTGTGACCCCACAACATCTTGTGCACCTCCAGTCTCCTTGCAGGTGAGGTGGGTGAGAAACAGAGGCGGCCTTGACACTGTGCAAACAGTGTGCAAACACTGCTCAGCACATGATGGGGGGGATGTGTAATCGGCACTGTTTCCAGCATAAAACCAAAACACAGTTCCATACCAGCTACTGTGAAGAAAATTAGCTCTCCAAAGCCAAAATTAGCTCTACCCAAGCCAAAACCAGCACAAGCAGGCATATGAAAAATTCACAAAAAAATTACCCTGAGCAAATGCAGTATTAACCTAAAGGATTTTAGGCATGTATAGGTACATAATTTTTTGTTAGGTTTAAGTCATGAGCAAAACTAAATCAAAAAATCTATGCATACTTTTTTTTTTTTTTTCTAATCTTCTTAGTCTACATTCAGGTTCAGCATCCACATTTCCTCTTCTGTCTGCTGGTTTTTACTCCAACAATAAGGAATATCAATGCACCTTCTAAGGCAGGTTTGACATTGGAGTCTGCCATCTAGGGCAGACAGAGAGAAATTTCACAACAGACAAAGTACTTTGAAGGTAATTCATGGGAGACTATTGCCAAGAATTGTGTTCATTCATTTTCCAGATGGATGATTTTTCATATGACTCTGATCTGTCCCATGTTTCCCCCTCCCTATTCTATATTGTCCAATATCATCTTCTTGCTGGCAAGAAAAAAATCTATTTTGATAACAGAGGGAGAGTGGTTCTCCAGCTACCTTAAAACATAACCTAAATCATCACCTTCATACGCAATATAAACAAAGTCATAAGTTCCTTCTGTGTTCATTCTTGTGATCACATGAATGAGCAGTACATGGTGTTTCTGCAGCATCTTTAATAGAGTGTCTCAAACTAATTTTCCAGCAATTACCAAATTATAACACGTATGTGACCAAGGATTTTCAATAGTCCCACTTGTTTCA
This sequence comes from Cettia cetti, assembly GCA_013401135.1. Classification (NCBI taxonomy): domain Eukaryota; kingdom Metazoa; phylum Chordata; class Aves; order Passeriformes; family Sylviidae; genus Cettia; species Cettia cetti. The sequence continues at coordinate 21,631 of VZUI01042124.1, read as the reverse complement.
ACAGCAAGCTTCATGTTCTTAGAGTTTGGAAGATTAATTTTAAAATATACTTTAATTACTTTTATCAAATTAAGAAAAATTAATTGCTTTTAGAATTTGAAAATTTTTATTAGTAGAACTTTATACGTATAATTATACAATTTTAAGAAGTTGTTATGGTTATTTAAAGCCTGAACCTTCTAAAATTCTGAAACATGAAGTTACCCTAGACAAATAGCTTAATCATTTTCCCGAAGTGTTTATATCTGTTTTCAATAACAATAAGGAATCCAAACTTCAGTTGAGCAATGTAGAAAAGTGGAACTAAAACCAGAATTAAAACCAGAATGACATTAACTATTACTAACACAGCATATATGTTAAAATTATTGCCCTAAATTATATGGGGTGCTAGATATTAACTATTTATATGCATTTATTCCTTCAAAAAGCAGCAACAAACTAATCCCCCCTTTGCAGTTGTCATTTAGGTTTGCAACCAGAGAGAGGCAACAGAGTTGGCATTCACATTCCTTTTCATCACTGTAATGCTCTAGACATGTTCCTTAATAGGAAAGTGACATACAGTCACTAAAACAGAATGGGGTTCAACTTTGATGAGAGCTGAAATTCAGAAAAGGAATGAATATCCTGGTAGACTGTTACCACAAACCATGTCATCATCTAGATTAAAACAGTAGGATCACTGTTTGGGAGACATAAGAACAAGGTCTCTGAGCAGGCATGTTATGGGCCATGACAGAAGCACTCAAAGGATCTGGAATGGAAAATCATCTTCAGGATGAGGCTGTATCCACTGCCCAGTTTTGGAAAATTCTACTTTTTATTTGATTGATTGTTCACAATCTTTAAAAGAGATGTACAGAAGTTGCTGGAAGTTTTAACAGAGTAGCTCTTTCTCTGTCAAGAATCAGATGTACCTGTTGTTCCATATATACAATAATGACAATTATGCTAAGTGTAAAACACAGTGAGTCTCATTCTTAACCACATCACTGCTTATGCAGCCATTCAGGCTCCAACACAACAGACATGTAAACAGGAAATGTGGTTCAGGTGAAATGCGCACATAATATCATGGACTAAATTTTTGATAGTGTCTGCTTATGTTTTTCAGGAGGTATTGCTATTGGACTAGTTGCAATGGAGTATCATGGTCTCTAAAACAGAGCACTCTTTAGTGTGTTTAGGGGAGAATTGATTGTTGTTATTGCTTTCTTGATCATATTTTGAAAAAGCTGTGAATTTTCTTGCAGACAGGATACCTACCGGGTTTACTGTATTTCTCTATTCTTCAAATATGCTCTGGGGGCACATTCTGGTATAATCCATATTAGTGGCTCCTTAAGAAAACTGCCAGCATATTGTGTCACTTGAGATATTTTCCAGCACATGCTTTTCAAATGGATTTTCCTGGCACTCTGTGAAAATTCCAGACGCCCTTGCAGAGATGGCACCTGATACAGAAGCCTTTCCTAGAAACCCCCTGATGTTGGCTGCGGCCACATCAGGCCTGTCAGCAGCTGGAACTGTGCTGAACCCAGGCTGTGTGCCATGAACCAGTGATCAAATGTGGCAGGGCTTCTAGGGAACACACCCAACAGTGGGCACACATCAGTCCTTTCTTTAATATCTTTGTATATTAGGCTGTATGTATAGATGGTTAATATACATGATATACATTATATCATCAATATAATTAGACCGAATATAAATAGCTTTTTTTAATACAACACAATTCAGCTTCAATGACAGTAGCCTTTCATTTTGTGATGGTTTAGTGTTTGCTAATTTTAGATATTGAATAGGAGAACCCAAAAAGGTTTACCTTAAAATTACAAAAGATAGTTTATTCACACACATTAAGAAGAAAAAAAACAAGGAAGGAAAAAAAAACAAATGAAACTTTCAAAACATCCTTCTCTCCCTCCACAAGTATTCACTTTTCTACACAAAACATAGAAAAGACAAAACTTGTAATTTCAGTCAATTTTACCATTTAAAAATAATCTTTCATCGGTTCTTTTAGGAAAGGAGTCTTTCTGAGTCTCATGGAGACATGGTCACACAAGGAACAGTCCTCTGGTGGCTTCCAGTGGCCTGAAAGGAGCCTCTGCAAACTGTGAAATCCTACCCATTAGCAGCTTTCCCAACACTGCATATGGGTCATAATCTGCTTATTAGGAGTACTGTTTAAGAATGCCTCCTCTAGTACAAAACAAAAGATTCTCTTCTTCTGTTTCCAAAATCATCTTCATCTCATCTTCACTAAAAATTTCCTTTTTCCTTAGGAGCAAAAAAAAATTCATATCACTTATACTAGCATTTTACATCCCCCCCGCCATGATCCCCTAAATGCAAGTGGGGGTCGTGATGGTTCGTTTAGTGATCTCGGAGTGCAAAAAGACACAGCAAGGGACAAAAGCAATTTATACTTCAACAGCAGTACAATTTATTGGGTGCACACAACTCAGTATGAGATAGAGGGAAAAAGAAGAGAAAGAGATAGATAGAGAGAGAATAGGGGGGATTATAGCTACCCACGAGATGAGACCCTCATGGTCCACATTGGCCAATAGATTCGTCTTCTGTCAGGGAGGCCTCAAGTTTTGGTTAACTTGAGGGTCTCTCTTTATAGTCCTTTCAAAGTGGCAAGCAGTGGGCCAGAGGTGGGGGATACACAGCAGGTGCAGTTGGAGAAAGCAAGACAAAGCACTCTAGTGGTCTCTCATGTCACTCAAGGAACAGCACAGGAGAAGTCAGTCCGAAAGCCGATCTAGCGTGTCCTATCCATTGTCCCTTCATTGGTTTACATGGACTGACAAGCACACCTGCAGAAAATGGATGGCAAACATCCCACCTTGGTCAGGCCAGAACTCCTATGTTGGGGTCTTAAGATTTTAGGGTTTCAGTCCCAGTCCTTGGCGATGGTCATGAGGCAGATAAGGAACATTCGGACCGTCTCTTACACCCCCAAACAGCATCTATATATTACAGGGAAAAAAAATAGTTCATTCTCCATAGTTACTAGAAATATCCAGCCACATTAGGCTACTCCTTTTCCATCACCCCAAATAGGTTTTTCACTCTCTCTTCACTGACTTAGTCTCATGCTGTCTCTTTATGGTTCAATCACTTGTCTAGTCTTCCTTCACTCTGGGAGAGGCTAGTGCCTGGAGGTTCCATCTGCTGGCAGGAAAGAGTTAAAGAGGCCTCTGGGGGACAGGTGGTCCCTCCTGGCAGGAGCTGCAAAGTTCTCCAAGCCATGCCAGTGGGGAGGTTGGTGGATGCCTCCTGTTCCACCCCTCGGTCTCATGGCATGGGCCGCTCAGAGCTGCTCCCTGAGGCAGGAACGTGGGGAGAACATGCCCCCACAGCCCTGGCCAGTGACACAGTCAGCTGTCTGGGCTTTTCCTCCCCTGCTCCACTGCTCACTGTGATGGGACCCAGGCATGGTTGGGCAGCTCCCCCATAATGGGGGCAGCAGCCCCCGGAAGCCTGGCTGGGCCCAGCCACTCAGGGACAGCGGGGCCTGGGCTGGCCCCAACACATTCTCAGCTTTATATGGGCATTACCAAAAGCCACATCCTGTTTTCTCAGTGGTCAAACTACATGCCAATAGCCAAGAACTGGCCTCTGATAGGTGTTCATCTTTTCTAAAGAAAATTTAGGGTCCTGGCAGGGTGGTAATCCATGTTTTTCCTTCAACTAAAAACTAAACCTTGTTAACCTATAACACATTTGTATGGTATGGGGACTTTAGAGAGAGAATTACCCCTCATGATAATGATGAAGCTGAGACAAAGATAACATTTCTGAGTTTGCAAAAAATAACAGGAATATTTACATTAGCAACAGAAAAAGTGGCTAAAAATAAGCTGAGACACAAATGCGTATTGCAAAGAATGGAAAAACCCATCTCCACACAAATCTTTTTTTATTTTCCCCTTCAGTTTGCCTCCTCTGGATTTTTGTCTCCAGGACTATCTTCCCTTTAATATATAGGAAAAAAAAATTCAAAATTTTGGAGGAATTTGGACACGAAAAAATTATAAATCTTTTTTCATTTCAAATCCTTGGCTAAAGATTGTTTTCACTTTAGAGAACTTACAGTAAGGTTGTGTTTAACCCATTGCCCTCATCCATATGAATTAGAGAGGAAGCATCCAAGTGTGAAAGCTCAGAAGCCTGCATAGGTTGCCTTGTGGCCCTTGAAGAAGGCTTCTCCCTGCATCCCAAGGAAGTGCACATCTGCCTAAGGGTTTTGGAGAGGCAGAGACCTGTTTCAGATTATCTCTAAAAACATGAATAACCTGGTCATCATGAAAATGTGCACTCATGTGGTTACTTACTCATTTTCACAACTTTATTCTTCCTCCTGAAGATAAAACTGATGGGAATAATTATACAGCTTTTGCGTGTAAGCACACCGAGTTTACATATAACACTTTGAAAAAAATTAAATATGTTCTCATTTCTAGATTTTGTAAACCTAGATCTTTGGGGCATATACGGGAAGTTGGAAAGCTATCTGCTTTAGTTTCTAGGAACACAGTGATTTCAGAAACCCTTTTTCCCTAGCCCTTGGGTATTGTTTAAAAGCTGAGGACCCTGAAGAAAGCCCTGTGTGCATCTCAGCAAGACTGACAGTCATGGCCTGGGCTGTCCCACCTGTCCTGCTCAAGAGCCTGCCCCACCTGGGAGGCAACTTCTAGTGGAATTTGTTATTTATGACCATTCATATTTCAGAGGACACCCACAGCTTCCATATGAAACACATGATGCTGAGGACATATTCTGGTACCATGGCACTGATCAGGTTTTTCTTAGCAGGAACCTGACTTGAAATACTCCAATGGAGCACTTGTAAAGAAAGATTAATGTGGGCCTGATATTTTTGAGTCTGTAAGGTTTTCAGCCTGTCAGTAGCTGATTTTCTTCTCATGGGAATGTTTCTTGAGAGATTTTTTCTTTCAAGGACAAGTTCCTGTAAATAACCATAATGTTTCCAAGTTTCTCATAACAACCCTCTCCTAAGTGTTGTTTCTGTTACTTAACCAATGGAGAGAAGCGTCCATTTTATGGACCAATAACATGCCTTTTTAGCACAGCATGTTATAAAAAGGCTGGCTGAATTGTAAATAAAGCCTTCTAATCTTTCTTCTATCTTGGAGTCAAGCTCTTTATTTCATGCCCAACAATGACAGATTAACGTCTCTGTTGAGGACAAAGTAAATCAGGTTCCTCTTAATTTTGGTGTTTGATTGGGTTCCCTTAGATTTTATTCTTCTAAAGCGTACATCTAATATAACACAATGGTTCACATCTATTAGATGTGAAAAGTACAGGTCTAGTTCTATTAGAAGATCCCTAAACACACTGGCACCTTACATTTTTCTTCTGCATTAGGGACAAAAACCAGCTTTTCTGGACACTGCAGCATATAAATTTCGATTTTATTGACTTACATTTTTAAAACTAAAACCAGCACATCTAACTTATATTTACAATGGCAACCCAGTACCAATACATTATCACATTTGATTTATTTTGATAGTTAACCAAGCTCATAGCAAATCACAAGTGAATACAGTAGGTTGTGGAAGAGAAAATGAAAGTTTAAATGGAAGGAGTAGCAAGTATGATTCGGTAGTTGAAAAACAGTAATACTACTTTCTATTTTATTTGAGGTTATGGTCTGTTTAGCACATCTTACCACAGAGGGGGAGAAATAAAAAACAAATACAAACCCCAGTGAGATCATGATAAACCCCATGATTCTGTCTCCAGTATTAACTGGTAAATATGCTAATACTTCACATTTCATGATGGACAATGTCTGGCTACATGACTTGTAAGTCATGTGAAATCCTTTAAAATTAATGTCCTTGAGAGCTGTAAATTTTATGAACCAAAACTGGGTATTTAAAACAACCTTCTAGTAGTTTTTATGAGACTTTTCTATATCTCATTATAAATCTGGTTTCTGCTTTGACTAACACAAATTTTCTTTCCATCTTTTTCTTTTTTCTCCTATTGCAGTACTTTAAAAATGCCCTCCAAGCTGAAATTATGTACTTCTAGTGATTGCAGTGGTTAAAATTCTTTTAACAATTTTCAATTCTATGAAACTGAATCTTGCCTTACTCACAAATTAGAATATGGCTTTTACTCTTCATTTTATCCATGTCATTAATTCTCAGAATTAAACAACGTTAACTCTCACAAACAGTCAACAATTGCTTCTGTGTATTGATTAAACTATAATATCTTACTATGACCTTAATGAGAGCATTTAAACTCATATCCCCAGTGTAATTTGGGGCTAAACTGCTGAATACCAGCATTTCAAAATCTATTTGAGTGTTAAGGCCCAAGTGATAGATCACGGATCTCTTAGTTATTAAGAATGTGCAATGACACTATATTTAAAACAAGTCTCTTGCTAAATACACTTACTGAGTTTTCATGCTCAGAAAATATTTATTTTTTCTTTTCATATATAGCTGTCTCTTGTGACAAAATGATAACATGTTTGTCATCAATCTATTCCAGGACATCCAGGAAATTGTTAAAACACAAGAGAATTTCTCAGCGTTTGACTGAAGTGGAATATTTTGAAATTCAACTAAATTTTAAATCAGTAAAAGGCCTTTTCACATTGATATTTTCCATGGTCTGTATTTATTGTGTTTAAGTAATTTTTAATTCATTTTCTCATATTTTAATATTTCTTCAGGCCATGTATCTCAAACTCAAAGGAAAATCTGCTTCTTATATCACACATTTCTTTAGTTGCTACCAGTTTGGTGATTCCAACAAAGATTTGTGAGAACAGATAGAATAGATAGCATTAGCTTTTCAACAGTTCACAAAGGAAAAAACTTTTGCCTGCGTACCTGATAATTTTGTCCCGGAGTGCCTTGCTGCCCTTAACACTTCTGCTGCTAATGAAAGAAGAGGATAACCTGACTCTCTGGATCAGCAATTTGTTCAACAAGAAAAGGATTATTTTCACAGCTGTTTACTTAATAATGACTTTATTTCAACACCTGGATATGTTTTGGTATCATGTCTGCAATTAGCAGTGTTAGTATAAGTCTCAAAATTTCCTGTTATAATCCCAGCAAGCAGAATTTAAGATAATTAAATTTTTATAAGCAAACAGGAAAATAATGTCTTTGCTTCATCTCAGTTGCCAGCTGGTGGTGGTGAGAGGTGAATTGACTCCTGTATCTTCAAAACTCAAAGCAGGTGAAAACAAACTTTTTTTTTTCTTTTTTTTTTTTCTTTTTTTTTTTTTTGTTAATATGTTCCTGAGGTCTATTCTCATTGGTTGTTGCATTGCTGCTTTACTAGGATTAGGAATACTATTTCAAAATGTTTCTCCAATGCCCCCTTCTTATGATGCTTTGGTGCACAGTACAGATTTGGCTCAGTGTGCTTGATCTGAATTCCCTTTAGATGGAACTGAACTTCAGTGAACTCTCCAGGTATTCTCTGAATGGGAGCTTAGGCCAGACAAGGCTTGGCTTGAAACTTCGTTTTCCTCCCCACACTTGAAATGTGTGTACCATGGACACGGCACGCTCAGCACTGTCTGTTTGCTAGCCAGGGTTGTTCACATTACCAAACCTGACTGGGGAACAAAAACATAATCCCTCTTTTTCCTTCTTTGTGCTTACAAAATAAAGTTGTTATGAAATGTAAATGCCTGAGAACATGAACCCTGGAAAAACTTGGTGTCAATCACTCTATGCTAATATACATGTAATGAAACGCAAATGTCTGTTTATAAAATTAGCTTCACAAGGAATTTCTGAATGTCTGTTGGCCTGATATTTTTCAAAGATGAAGATTAAACCAGATATATGTATTTTATACATATATATATGTTACTTATCACTTAAACGAACAAGACTACACAAAGCTGGTTGGAGAAAAGCCATCCTTATCACAGGCTGCATTACTGCGGTTAAGGTCATTTGCAATTAGCATTTTTTTTTTAAATTTATTTTATATTCAGAAAGATTAGTAGGTTTACTAGACAGGAACTGGAACATACTGACCTCATCTAAATGGGTACAGGTTCATGGGATCACTTTTGGTGAAGGTTTTATAAAAATGTCAGATGGAATGATTTTACGGACAGGAGACCCCATGAACCCTTGTATGATATTTTCAAAAGTACTTGCATGCACTGGTAAGATGATAAATGTACTAATAATGTGAGAGAGGAAGTAGGCTGTGGAAGATCTAGCTGGATCTCTAAGTCAGAGGTCAAAAGAATATGTCCTGTTGCACCAATTTTTTTTAATTCTAAAACTATCCAAATGTCAGAGACAGGACTATGGCCTCTTTGAACTTGTTACCATTCTAATATTGGAGTTCTTGCAACTGAAACATTATGGTTCAATTTCAACAAACAGGTAATTCCAGATAAAAACACATACTTTCTTCCCTGCTCTGCTATTACTTTAAAAAAACTTGGGAGGTTAGAGTGTCTCCAGAGAGTAATCCATCCAAAGATAATTCAAGAGCTAAAACAGGAGGAATTATTCCCATTCTGAGGATGCCTCTCTCCAGTTTGAAACTGGAGCATAATGTGTAGTATGTGCTGACTAGCTAGGTAACCATAGTTCAGTATGAAAACTCCCATTCTCAGTGTCCATTTAAAATTTTGGTGGTGGATGAGAAAATTCCCTTAAAAATCTTTCTATCAGTGTTAGCAACTGTTCTCAAGTCCTAATTCTTTCCTGTTTTTAAATTATGAGGACTGCATGTATATCATTCTATTGACACAAATGGGTGTTTAAGCAGATTTTTGAGCTCAGGTCAATGCTTTTCACCATTAACCATCAGCTTTTCCTCCTTCCCAGCATTGTCCTTGTCTAGAATGAGCCCAGACTTCATTAATTATACATCACTGTCAGTGCTGTTTCATAATCTAACTGCTTAGAGATGCTCAGATCAGCTGCTCTCTGATGCTCAGATGGGACCAGAGTCAATGAAGAAAGAGACATTTGTGGGCCATTGGGTAGAAGGCTTGCACAATATTGCAACCTTGGGACATTTCCTGACCCTCATTGCTCTACCAACCTCTTTGCAACACCATGGTTGCCACTGAGAAAATGAAAATGCAAAATCAGTGTAACTGCCAGTGCCTGGGGCACCGTATTGAATCCTACTGCCCCACCTGGAATGTTAAACATGAGATTACCCAGTGTTTCCATGGGTGGGAATGAAGGTTTCTGTGCTGCTTTAGTATATGTTCTCACTCACCACAGAACCAAAAGCAAAGAAATCCTCATGGTTAACCAGTTGAATTTTCCTGGTTTTGAAAGAGGACTTCACCTAGTCAATGTATATAAAAGGCGGTACATTCTTCCCAAAAATTACCTCATGCTATTTCTGGATATCCAGTAATTTTTATTTATTTATTTATTTATTTTTAATGGAGAAAATTAGTAAGCCGTTCATTTTAATTCAATCTATCGCTCTTAAGAGCAAGTGTTCAAAACAATTTTGCAAAGCTTTTATATGAGTTCACACATTAATTCAGATCCTTTCAACTGCTATATGGCTACCTATTGAATATTTATGTCATAATAAAAATTAAAATTTCTAGGATTTTAGAAAAACTTGTTTAATTTTCTTAAACTGAAACTTCCATTTGAAACAAAGATAGTTATATTTTATTAATATTTCCAGTGGTAGAATTATGAGTATAATTTTTTCTAGTTGTTGTTAACTTTCAAAAAAAAAAAAAAATTAGGAAAGAAAAACCCATATATATAGAAAACACTGAACACGTATGTTTCATTTACAGTAGTCACACCGTGGTTGTAAAGGAGCATATTCTTAATTTTATTTCCAGATCACAGAATATTCTAAGTTGGAAGGGAAACACAAGGATCATCAATTCCAAATTTTCTTGCAATTATGTCCTCAACCTTTGTATCATCATATTTGTGTGTTTTGGTTGACTTCTTTAATTTTTTGAGGAGGATGCTTGATTTATGTTGTTTTGTTTTTCCCTGAGATCTGCTTTAAAACAGTGAAGTGTTTCAGGGCCATCTCAGCTATATCAGAAATAATAAGTCCTGATGTGCCTCAGGTGCAGAATGAGTCTGTGCCCAGCCAGAGCTGTCCAGTGCTCTAAATTTCAAAATGCTTATTAGCTTGAATCCACTGCTGTACCTGAGCAGGATGAATCTGTTCTTGGTACATTTATTTGAGCTATGCAACATTTCCAGCTTCAAAGTGAAATGGATTCCTGGTAGCCTGAGATTTATAAATTGTAATAAAAGTAAGGTTGTGCAATGAGTTTCAAAGCATGGGTATTATGAGAATTTTTCATCACCTGCACTATCCCACCCCCCCCACCCCCCCCCTTGTTTTTTTCTTTTAATGGAGACTCATCTACATAGTTATCTTATCAGGTATCTCACAGCCCAAAGATAATTACATCCAAAACAAACAACAAGCCTACCTTCTCAGTTTGACTCCTCTCCAGCCTGCTGGCCTCAGCTCTTTAGTTCTTGACACAGCAAATTCTAATCACAAACTTAACTCAGAAGAGCAGCAATTCTTGTTAGTCCCTGCACTGAGTATGACCTATTTAAGATATCATCCTAGCCCTGCTCATCTTGGAAATTCAATCGATAAACCTGGCTCTGCTCTTCCAGTTGCCTGCCCTAACACAACCATTAAATGCAAGTGCAGTGACCTTCCCCAGTCCTGATATCAATCAAATGCCAAATGCCACTGCTAGCATTGACCTTCATCTTATCTCTGCAGGCTTTTTTGGATCTCTCAGTGAAACACAGTGGTCAGACTTGATTCTAATTCTAGATCAGATTCTGCCATTGGTATAAAAACAAGATACTGTAATGACCTTCATTAACTCAAGCAATAATCACAAACATATAGCTCACTTAATTTGTTATATTCTGGTCATACCTCCCTTCCAGTGGCAGTATCTGGATCTAAAGAAAAAACATGGGGTTTACCTCATGCTAGTTTATTCTCATATAGTCAAGCAATTAAGCTAACCCTAGATAAATTCAGCCAGTTTTCCCAAAGACTGACACTAAGTCCAACTCAAATGTAACATTACTTTTAACAAAGTCAATCAGCAACCCTCTGTTGGTATTCACTCCTACCTAGTACAATAAAGTACAATAATTCTACCTAAAGCCTAATGCCAAGCCTTAATTTAACATAGTAGTTTATTAGCTCCATCTAACCAGGACCAGAACAAAATGTATCTAAAAGCCCAGCTCTGTGTGCCAGGCAGAATTCATACTTGACATTAATTCTCATACTTCAACCCTCACTACAGGCCTAAACATAGCTTTAACACAACAAAGCACTCACCCCTCACAGTCTCAGAATAAATGATACGCTGAATGTGGCACAATTGATCCAGAATTATTCCTTCAGCTTCTGCTATCCTAACTCTGGCTAAAGTAAATCCCTCCCTAAAGCATCTTGAAGGATCAGATCAACCTTTCTTCCTCTTCCAGGCATGATCTGGAAGTCCTCAAACACCCCATGATTCACCTTCCCTGTTCCAGGATTGCTCATCACCGTTAGACATGCAGCATTTTCAGGCAGAGGCATGGAATTGTTCCACACCTAACCACAGTCATGATGAAAATGGTTCTAATTCATTCTCCTTCTAAATTCTGTGTAAGATATTTGCCCATGTCAGCAACAACCTTTATTGATCTTAGCAGTACTAAGATTTACAGCTGTCCCCACTGTTCTAAGTTTTACTAATGCTCTAGCAGGGATCTCCTGACAGCTCCTGCTCTGACAAAGTGTCCCAGCTGGGCGTTTTCAGAGAAGTCAGTCACAGTACTAACGTGCAGCTTAATGTTAATTCTTGAGCCACTGACAGATTCTGCTGTATACTGTCAAGAAGAGATTAAGACTAGAGTTAGAGGACTGGAGAGCAAGAAGGTACTGGGATATTTATTGCTCACTCCTCTGAGGCTGGGGTAGGAGTTTTTCACAAGTGAATGTTTTAAGACACTTTTAGGAATTGATGAGTGTTGGCACTGTAATTTCATTAGGGTTAAGACTAGAAGTAACAGGATTTAAAGAACAAAATGTATCTATATCATGACAGATCCACAGAGTCAGGAAGTAACTTTTATGTGCTTGTTATATCAGTCTTCTCCCCTTCCTCTGACAGGCTTCAGGGGGAAAAACAGCTTCCAGCCTCATAGGGGCAGCAGTCATGAACACCAGCCTTAATCATAAATTCTAATACAAATTCTGCTGGATAAAATCCTAGTGTTATTAACAATATCTCCAGCTCTCTATCAGTCTTCAGGCCTCATGTTGGTCACAGGCCACATATGTGATTGGAGGCAGTCATACTGGTATTATAGAATCAAGCAGGTCATTAGATCAAAACTTGTGCTTTCAGAAGAGGCTCAGGTAGCATTCATAAAGCCATATTTAATAGAGAAATTAGCCAGCTTTATTTAATGAATCAACAGCAGTGTTTGGATTGTCAAATTACATTTTCACAAATAATCAATGGACCATTCCTTCCATCAAACACCTAGCTCCTCCTTGGTTCATGCAGAAGTCAAAGAAATGTTGGACTCTGTCATTTTATGTATAGAAGAATGATTATTACTCTTTAGCAAGCCACAGGTATTTCTAGTTAGATAAGCCAGCCCATTGGTTTTCCACTTCTATCACTTTGTCTGGAATTTAAATATAGCTATCAGAACAACAATCTAACCTCCACAAAGAAAAAAAAAAAAAAGCAAACATCTAATTTTTCTTTTTGACACATAATCAAGACCAAGTACCTACACAATTTTCCAATTTACTCATGATTATATGTTTATACCTGTTCATCTTCTGAGCCATAACCAGTTAAGATTGCCTCTAACACTGCTTGACTTGAAGATTAGGGCTTGCATATATTAAAGTTCATTCCCCCCAACCTCTCTGTCTTAAATGGTAAAGCAAAACCAAGTTCTAACTCAAATCTTGCCAGTCCCAACCACAACACCTTGTTTGTTCTTATCCCATGCTCATCTGCTTGCCAAAGCAGGAGAGAAGAATGTTCTTAGATGAGAAAGACAATTACTGGTCTAAGACGTGCAATTGTTTCAGAGTGAGGACTAGCCTAGGTTATATTTTAGGAGGATTTAGTTCACAGGATTGCTTTAAATATTGCGGTAAAGTTTGTGTCTTGGATACAATCCAGACAAAAGAAGAATAATAAATAAACTGAATCACGCAAGGCTGGTGAGAATGCTCTGGTGGAAAGAAATAAACATCATACCTTTGTCTGGACCAGGATGGCTTCACTTGTTAGCAAAATATATTAAAGTTTGAATCAGTAACATCTAAATAAATAGTTTTACTGCTTAAGTCATCTTATATTCTTGTGGCTAAGATGATGAAAATTTACAGAAAATCTTAAATTTTTTAATAAATTCTGGATGCAGAAGTTGTGACTCAGCTTCAATTCAGGGGTCAGGGCAGGAAAGACTGAATAGCTAAGATTATTGCTATGGTCAAAAAGTTTTACATTTGAAAACAAGGAATAGGATCATCTCTGGTCTAAAGGCAGAGTTTTTGCTTTTTGAGGGAAGCAAGATACAAGCTTGCAGGGTTGGGCTGAGCTGCAATGGTGTCATTTTAACTTGAGGGATAGTCCTGAGCAAGAAAAGGAAGGCTGTTAGAGTTCAGAAATGCAAAGAAAGTTACTGTGTTTCCAGAGGTAGATTACAATTTGGGAGTTAGGTTTGTGTCTGTAGCCTTCCAAATGTATAGAGCTAAGATCCTGGGTGTCAGCAGGAATTGAGATTAGGCGTTATGGTCCTAACCTGTATTGGTGTAACTAGGCCATGATTTTGGTGTAGCATGGATCAGTTCTCAAGTTGAAAGCAGCAGCTGATCAGGTACATTACCTTCTATATCCTCTCAAACAGTTAATACTGGGATCAGAGGCATCAGCAGAAACAAATAATTCCAAATCTGATTTTCAGGCATATGATAGTAACCCATGGAGTTTTGTAGACTTGCATTATGGGTTTGGCAGAGGTTAAATGCAAGAGACCTCAATCTCCTGTTGGGAAATGCAAGGAGGAGGACTCACACGAGGCCTGTTTGAAAGTGAAAAATGTTGTGGCACCATTCTGACAGCAGGTAGGATTTACTGCACCTCTGGAAATTTCCTACTGATGTTGGTGTTAGATTTGGAGTTAGGACTCAGCAGAACCTGAAATGCCAAGTTTGTTTCTCAAATCCCACAGGACAAAAGTAAGGGTTTGTAAGGATGTATTGCCATCAGATAAGGGGATAATGAGGTGCTCTGCTGTAGTGATAATTTGGCTTCAGTGTAGATTGCAGTCACAAGTGCCTACATAGGAAATATCCTCAATTCTAATACTAAAATGAGGATAAGTGACAATAGGAATGTTTAAGGGAGACACATGGGAGTCACAAGGTTATGACAGTTAATTCAGGGTCAGGAATACATTTTAGGGGAGCAGGCACTAACGATTGATTTGAACTAATTGCTGGTCCTGGCTGGCCAAAGGCAACTGTCAGTAAGTTGAATACTTCATTGTCATTCCAGGGTAATAGCAGTCTCTGTGGTGCATGAGTGAGCATGATTCCACATGTGTATATGTAAAGATATGTATAGAATATATTTGTATAAAATATATGTATCTATAAATAAATGTATTCACAGAGTTAAATTTTGACTTAGGACGAAATCTAAGTTAGTTTTCAGGAACGGTTCTGAACTGAATGACCTGAATAGTTGACTAGTGTATCTTAATTCCATACCTTCTTGAACAAAGAAATCATTTTGAGGCAGTCTGTGTTATTAAGCATGGAAATAGAATTCAAGACACCAAACTTCCCAGAACACTGACTTGTTGCTGAATTCAGAAAGCCATACCATGTCCCTGAGACACAGATTACATAAACTTCAGAAGTCAAACAGGCCTCACCTGGCTCTGATATTAACATGTATGTGCAGCTGTGAAGACAATAAAATTCAGCACTGCCATTAGCCACAGCTAAAGGGAGCAGCAAGAGTGTTGCCTTAAGACCATATTTAAAGTTGTGTTAATAAAAGCATCTAATTTTCTTTTCTTTCAGCCTAGGATAGATCATCCAAGAAGGAAAGAATAGAAAGATTTGAATTTCTGCAGTAGTCTGTTCATTGATTTGTTTGTTGTTTCCTCTCTTCAACACCCATTACATGAATACATGCAGAAAAGAGGAGCATTTAAATTAATTATTCCACTGAAAACATCAATTTGGGGCTCCAGAATATAAAAAAGTAAGGCTGGGTAAAAGAAGAATTTAAAAAGAATTAGTTCAGGGTTTAACTTTGTTTCTTACAAAAATAGGGATCAGATAGAAGCAAGTAATTACTTCATTGGTTACATTGTTCTCTCTTGTTAACATATAAAACCAATTATGAAAAATGTAGCTATCTTAATATAATTATGACACAGATTCATTTTTTTCTTGTTCTTTTTATTTCAAAAGAGCATGACAGATAAGTTGCTACTACAATCAGTTTGAAGTGAATTCTGTGCTGGTAAATGAGGTCAGACTAATGGTCTTCACAAATGAAGTTTTCAGAAGTAGTGCTAATTAAAAAAAAATTACTACTTCCTCTACAGAAAAATTTGATTTTTTAAAAATATAAATTGAAATGTCTCATTTAGTTGCATTTATTTAGAAACGTGACTGATTCCTTATGAGATTGAGAATATAAATGCCATTTTACTACATTCTTCTGTCAGTTGGGTCTAGCACCCAGAAGTGGTTTTATATTTAAATATATACTCTGCCTATTTCCTCATTGTTTTCACAGTTGTTAAATAAAATGTTGCATAATCTGGTGAAATATGTGATATCTAATAAGGTAGAGTTTGTCCAAATAGGGCACCTAACACTTGTAATTTCTTAGTTTCTGATTGAAATGAAAACCAAAATATTCATAGGATGACAGAAGCTGAATGGAAAAAAGCTTTTGAAGTGAATTTCTATTATTGCATTTGACACTTACTATGGTAAACTATATTCCAATGTAATAAATGTATTTGTGAGAAAAGTTCCTTAGTTCTGGCTGAAAACCCGTTTCCATTAAAATCAGCACATAAGCTCTTGTAGGCAGTGAGGGGCCTGAGACTTCATATTCATACATATACTTTTATACCAAGTCAGGCACAGGCACACAGGCAGAGGGTCCCTGCTTGAGTAAAGTAGACCATGGTGGGGTGGGTTTCTAAAATCCTCATTCCTCTGGCCATTCCTACTTACCTCTCCTTGAAAAGTTACATGTGTCTCTGTGTAAGAGAGGATTGACATGAGCTCAAAATTTCAAATCAGGCTGAAGAGAAAAAACCACAGTCAGAATGAGGTTCCTGCTTTTCTGTTTTTAGCTGCCTTGGACAGCTCTTCTCAGCCCTTTGCCCTTTGTGGCAAGGGGCCCTCAGAATGAGATACTTTATCCATGGCTTTAGCTTCTAAAAGATTGGAAACCTCATTTCTCATGCCCTTTATCAACTGAATTTAAGAAATTGCTTTTTTAGTATTTTAGGCAAAGCATTTAATTATTTTAGAAGAAAAAGAAAGATTTAAAGCACTGTAAATCTTATTTTCTGTCATAATTTTAGAGCTGTTAAATAAAATTCATTACTTTTGGTTCATTTTGGGGGAAGTGTTGATCAGAAAAGCAGTGCAACTATAGAAGCCTTTTCATCACATATAAGCACTTTCATCATTAAACATGGACTCCAATCCTATTTAAGTAAAAGACATTTTGGCAGCAGTAACCATGTGTTGTTTAAAAAGTGACTATCCTCCCCTATACTTCTTTATGGCATAAGGAAGTATTTCACAGAGGAAATTGATCAGCTGAAACTCACTGTTCTACAGTGGAAAAGTTCAGGGTTATAACAAAACATTAACAGTCAGAGCTAGTTCCTGTTTTTACATTTCTCAGTAGGAACACAGTTTTCATCCAATAATTACAAGTTCTTTTTTGGCTACATGGTGTCACCTGACAACATGGATACAGTTGAAGAAATGTTCTCAAGAAATGGACAGAAGTTACTCTCAGTCGGATAAAGACGGACACAGTCCCATTCCAAACCCTTACAAGCATTTGTCATGTGGCAAACTCAAAGCTTCAGTAACTTCTAGACAAAAAGAAATATCAATTGTACTTGCCTGAATAGTAAAATGCTTTCTGAAGCTGTCTATTTTTTCCTGTGCCAAGGAAAAGTGACAGAAAAATCTGTCACAAACATCAAAAAAGAGAAAAAAAAAAAAAAAATCAGAGCTAACACAGTCTAACACATTAACAAATTACAGATTGGGAAAATTAAAGCCCTGGGTTCCTCCTAGAGTTCCTGCAAACATTTGTACAGCATGGAGTCTTCACAAAGCTTTTGAAGTGTTGGTCTCACAAGTCTTGGTCTCTGACTCTGCTCTTTTAAGTGTGTCTGAGAATTTTACAGTGAATCCCGAAAAGCTACACAGTTACTTTTTAAACTATGATATCATAGTAGATATTTATACTTACAAATTTCAGGGGGAAAAAATGCATCACCAGTATGAGATAGTTCTTGATTTCATGTAATGCATATGAATATATGTGTACACACAAATTTCAGTTAAAGCTGTGTAAGATCACGGCAATGTGCAAGTGGGGAGACTGTGAGATTAGAGTTATTTATAATGAACATGCCTGTCCCATTCGGAAAGATTTGAAAAAAATGATAATTCAAAGCCCCAATATGGGAACCACTTTGTTCAATGCACACTTCTGGGTATTTGAATGAACAAAAGCAAATTGAATGCCTTCATTAAAGGGAAAAGGAAAAACAAAAAAGAAAAAATATCACCCATGCATATATTATTAGCAGAGGCAAACTCTATTTTCTGTGTCTCAGATCTTGATTCTAAGGTTCTGCAAACATGAAGAAGAAAATAAGAAAATTGAAGATGAGCTTAGACGGAGATGCTTTGATTATATCAGTTATTGTTTCTTTCTTAGCACCAGTAGTATTTTCAGTTCTGCTATTCCATCTTAAGGAAGTAATTAGGAGAAAAGAAATCTAAAAAAATTAAAACTTAATTATTTGTGATAGACTTCAATGGACAAGCCTTTTTAATGTGTTTACAAGACAAAGGCTATATGACAGAAATACATACAAAGCATACATAGTGAAAGGGATATATGAAATAACAGATGCCATTACAAATATTCACATTTCATGAAACAAAATAAGTGGAGAGACATTAAAAATTGGATACAAAGTGAAGAGTTTCTTTCATTCTGGAGGAAAATGCAATCATTGGGGTCCAAGGCATGCAAGAAACTTTTATATTTATATGGATAATAATAACATCCATGCTGTGTCAGTCAGGAAAGAGGATTGAGCATTAAACTCCCATCCTTAATGTCTTAAAGTAAAGAGAAAATAATCCATAGTAATTCCTATTGCTAAGGGAGAATGTATCCAAGTGGATCCCGGAACAGAAAACAGATGAGGTTTTGCACTGACAAGTACTGCCTCATGAGAAGAGGCTCTATAGGGTCAGCCCTATACAGCTCTGTAGGGTCAGGCTGCAGCTGAGGGCACCCATTTGGGTAGTAGGAAATGGGGAAAATCCCATCTGCTTTTTCCCGAAATACAGGAAAATCCTTGAGAGCAGAATTTGTTTTTACTGTCGTTTTTCTTGCTTGCTTGTTCTGAAGTTATGCCTGACCAGACTGCAGCACATGCCCAGGTGCAGGATGTGCATGGTGAGATTCAGAGAGGACTCATCATAAGGGCCACTGCCAGTAAGTGCCTGCTGCTTTACTTATCATTAGGCAAGAGCAAAGAAAGCAATGCATTCCACCATTTATAGCTCTCAAAAACATTATTATTGACCACACTGAAGCATATATGAGCTGTTTTGAAAGAAAGCATTTGAATTTCCCACTATGAGTAAAGCACCTGCTCTGATGTTTTTAGAAGAATTAATGAAACCCCTAAATCTCAGAGCAGTTTCCTGATAGACTTAATGAATAGCTGTCAGCACAGCTGGCACTAATTGGCATGCTTCTGGGTACCCTGAAGGAGAAGGAGCCAAGTGGATAATAATCTCATACTTCTTTGATTTATAAATGTTCAGAGTCAGACTGACATTTCATTGCTGGGGCAGCACATTGATATTTGTATTTTTGTTTGTGTGCTGATCCTTGTTCTGTACACATGCAGGGATGGCAATGTCACCAAAATGTCCATTTTGTGTTTTTCCAGAAAGCCCTGTGAAAGAATTTTAACAAAATTATTGTGTGGGCAGGAAGGAAAAAGAAAAACCTTCAAGTTGTAAAAGGAAAAAATATCTAGCTTGCATGTGATGCTTACAACCTCTATTTCATCAATAATCTAGCTATTGCGCTAATTTAAGTAAATATAGACATCATTGATTATGCCCAGACTAACTCCCATGAGGTCTCTGGCTTTCAAAGCTTTGCCACAGTCAGAAGTTTCTCACAAGTGTGTGAGATTAAGTGCAGGTTGCATGCTTGAAAGTCTATACCTGTCTCAAAAAGAGAAAAGGATCTTTGCACAGGAGTTATCAGGGGTCAGTGAAAGGACTTTAAATGAATGGATTTGAAGGGGAAAAGAGATAAAACCAAACTCACTCAAGCCTGGGGAAACCACACCAATATTTAGGTGGTTGCTAGTGAGGTCTTTTAGTCTGCTGCCTCAATGGGGCTGGAGATCAATGAAACAGTAAAAACACAGGGTTATTGATGTGTTAGGGATTGTGGAAGTGCCTGAGAAAGATCACACAGGAATTGGAACAATTAGGCATTCAAAAGAGTGTTGGGATCAACAGCCCAGCTGAAATCCCCCTACAATAATGCACATGGGCAACAAACAGGAGGAACAGGAAGCTATCGCGCAACTGGAAAATGATCATATAGTTGTCATCACAAGATGTGGTGGGATGAATCATACTACTGTTACAGACCTCCCACCCAGGAGGAAGAGGAAGATGAAATATTCTGTAACTGGCTGTGAGAAGTCTCATAATCACTAGTCCTTGTTCTCATGGAGGACTTCAGCTTACTAGATGTCTGCTGGAAATGTAATTCAGCAGAGAGGAAATAGTGTAGAAGTTTCCTGGAGTGTGTGGGAGATAACTTCCTGGTACAGCTGGAGAGGGACCCACCCAAGGAAGGTGCTCTGCTGGACTTGCTGTTTGTGATAAGAGAGGGATTGATGGGTGACATGGTGTTTGGTGGCTATCTTGTAGTCAGAAATTCTCAATTATCAGAGAAGTAAGGATGGTCAGCATAACTGCCACCTTGGACTTCTGTAGGACAGACTTTGGCCTGTTTTGGACACTGTTTGAGTCCTCTAAAGGACAGTCTTTTAGACCTCCTTTGGCTTCAGAGGATGCAGAGGGATCTGAAAGAAGAGCTCACTGAGCCACTTTCTGTCATTTACCAACAGTCATGGATAACCAGGAAGGTTCCTGTTGACGGGACATCAGCAAGTGTGATGCCAACCTACAAGAAGGTCTAGAAGGAGGATGCCTGTCAGACTGACCTCTGCCAGGAAAGGAGATAGAACAGATCATCCTGGGTGCCACCATGGGTAGGAAAATCTGGGGATAAGGCCAAGCCATGATAGGTTTGTGGAGGGCAGGTCCTGCTTGCCTTCTATGACAAGGCTGCATGTTCACTGGAGGAGGGAAAGGTCATGAATGTTGTCTGCCTGGACTTCAGTAAAGCCTTTGACACTATTTCCTACAGCATTCTCCTGGAGGAAAGTGGCTGTTTTCAATTGGATGTGTGCTCTGTTTCCTGGTTAAGAACTGGCTGTGGGTCCAGGTCCAGAGAAAGGTGGGGAATGGAGTTACATCCAGCTGAGGCCAGTCACCAGTGGTGTTCCCCAGGGCTCAGGAGTGGCCTCAATCCTGTTTCACGTCTTTACTGATAGTCTGGAAGAGGGGAGCGAAAGTACCCTGAAAATCTTTGCAGATGACACCAAGGTGATTGGAGTGTTGATGTGCTGAAGGGTAGAAGGATCTGAACAGGCTGTGTGGATGGTCCAAAGCCAGTTGTATGAGGTTCAAGAAGTCAAAGTGCCAGATCCTGTCCTTGGATTACAAACAACCCCAGGCAGAGCTCCAGGCTTGGGGAAGAGTGGCTGGAAATATGCCTGGAGAAAAGGGATCTGGGGATGATGGTCAACAGCAGCTGAACATGAGCCAGATGTGCCCGGGGGCCTGAAGTGGAATTTCTCAGGGAGCAGGGGCATGATCTGCTCCTGAGTGAGGTTGGTCAACCCAGCCTGAATTAACAGGCCAGGTGGTAGGCCTGAGGCCTTTTAGGTAGGCCCAGGGACAGGCCTGAGTGCAGGCCTGGACCTGTGGCGCAGTTAGAAATTATGTTAAGGAATGCCAAGAGATAGTAAGTTAATTAGCAGGTGTTTGGGATTGCTGCTGGGTTGAGCACTTTAGCCACCTTAAGTGTGAAAGGTAAATAATGTTTAGTTACATTCCTGAGTGCCGAACGCCAATGAGGGAATGCTTTGTATTGTAAACTATGTAA